>MVJL01008560.1:0-88399 GCA_002156465.1 Macrocentrus cingulum
CCAGTTGACACTGCTCGTCATCAGACCGAGTTCAACCTGCAAATCGTAGTGAACAGTAGTGAAAAAAATGAAGCAAATTGTGATAAGAGTTGCATTGGCAGTTTTGATGTTTATATCAGTCACCAAAGTCAGCTCAGTGATCGTGGTGGATGAAACGGAACCACCCAATATCCACCGCAGTCTGGTAAGATGAAAAAAAATTGATTATATGAGAAAATAAACGTGGGACTTTATGAAAGTGAATTGATAATTTTCTATTCTCTCGATCTGATAGGTAAATATTTTAAAATCGTGCTTCAGTGATCGGTTGAGCACTCTTCTCAGTACATCGGATTTGAGTGAGTTGTTTTATCAAAATTCATGGCAAAACCACGAGCATCCAGTCGTGTTTATCGACAAAAACTTCAAAAAAGGAGAGTGGACCAATCGAAACTCTGCCCCACGATGGCCGATAGTTATTTTATCCCCAAAATCGGAAGAACAACTGCTAGCCAGACTTGAATCATTGAAAGGATCAAAATGGTGGAATGTTCAGTACGGATCGTTCTTTTTAATCGAAAAAAATCCAAAGCAGACGTGTGGAAATGCATTCAAATTTCTGCATGCGGCGTGGAAGATGAATTTCTTGTCAGTATTCTACATTTGCGAGGAAGGTACTGGTGTAAAACTGTACACATTCAACCCCTTTACTGATCGAGCTCCTCACCCATGGATAAAAATCGATAATTCCGATAAGTCAGGCTCCCGATGGTCGTTGTATACGCAATCAGTAACTAACGGTAAGTCATAACGATATTTTTGTTGGTTATATTTATACGAGACACCTATCAGTTAACTATTTTTTATTTTTACCATTTCAGCTGATAGAAACAATGAAAGAATTTGCCCAAGTTTAAATTTCGAAAAAACTGAATTTGTCGATGGTTACAAATTCAACTTATCAACATCGTATTGCAGACCCGACTGCCCACTACTGCCTAATACAGATTACACTTTTCACGACTTCGAAAATGTACTGAACCCAATTCACTATCATTACCTGCAAAATTTGTGCTCTGTGGCGAATGTGACGTTGAACTTTCGATTTGATGAATCGGCCCAATGGGAGGATGGAGAACCTTCAAATTCCTTAAAACGCCTGATAAATGGAACTTACGATCTACTTTTTCATCATCGCCCACTGGATAGTAGAATAGAAAACACTATGCCGATTTTGGAATATCAAATACACATAATAACGCGAAATAGAGCTCTTTTGACACCGATAGCGAAAATGTGGG
The DNA here is from genome assembly GCA_002156465.1 of Macrocentrus cingulum. Taxonomy (NCBI): domain Eukaryota; kingdom Metazoa; phylum Arthropoda; class Insecta; order Hymenoptera; family Braconidae; genus Macrocentrus; species Macrocentrus cingulum. Next base: position 1,281 of record MVJL01008560.1, read on the forward strand.
AATTTTACAGCAACGAAATCAAAGGCTTAACATTGCTAGTATTGATACTAACATTCATCGTAATGACGTTCGCCTCGAGGGTCTCAGTTTCCGAAGGATTTTTCGAAACTCTGCGCTATCTGCTGTGCACTAGTGTTCGAAGTCCATTGAATTTAATATCCATCCGAATTTATTTCTGCGGGTTGTTTGTTCTAATTATTATTCTGGAGGGGACATTCAAGGGTAACCTTAGCGCTTTCATGACTCAACCTTCTCGGCATGATATTGAGACTGTGGAACAACTGAAAAACCAAGAGTTTCATGTTTATATACCCACGACGCGTCGGGCTGTTGTTGAAAATCTATTTCGCGACTTCCCAGAAAAATATTTGCACTACACCAATAATGAGAATTGTACAGAGCATGTACTAAACGATTATTCCTCGGCGTGCGTGATGTATGCGCGGTTAATGTTTGAATTTATAAGAAAAAATAATCTTCATGCATCGCGAATGCCGATCTACAGAGGATTTGTGGCACATTATCATCGTAAAGATTGGCCACTACGACCAAAAATCAACAAAGCTTTAATTCACATGCTGGAAATGGGTGTAATTCAATACGAAAAAAATCAAATAAATGAAATTGAGAAAAAAATGCGGTCATTTGATCAGGACAGTATGGCAGCTCGATATCGGCCGTTAAAATTGAGAGATTTAGCGTTTTTTTTTAAATTCCTCGCGATTGGACTGGGATTTTCCACTCTATTTTTCATCTTCGAACTTCGAGAGTCTGAAAAAAAATCTTTACACCGGTATCCTATCAAAAAAGACGAGCGACGTCACCGAGACCATACTGAAATAAAAAGCAGGGTTTAAATGCTATAAAATGCAAATAAATTTTAAATGAATTTTTGTGCACGTTTATATACTGTGTTGTCGTGATGTTTTCAGATGTTTATGCAATAAATGTATTGAAAATAAATTAATTTAAATGTGTCTAATAAAAAATAAATTGTGTTGAAGGTTTAAAGAGTGAAAACAAAGTAAGATTTGTAAATTCTACGCACTAGAGACCAAGTTCCATTCATGCTATAGGGCTGAAATATACACTCAAGCATCACGAATTTGCACGCAATTTCTTCTCGGTGATTGTCTGCGATGGCGGACTAGTTCTCGCAGAGGTAAATGCCTGTGGGGAATGGTGATAAATAAGTGGGCAATATCAAGGCTGTGAAATTGATGTTGATGCGCTTGGGAATTTGTTTGCAGGGCGGCAAGCGCCTTATTTGAATGTCTGAGAGATATTCTAGGAAAAGGCTCTACTCGTTATCGGTCGCTCGTCCATTCTAACGAGATCGGGTCGGCGCGTTATTTACCTATACTCTAAAGTCCGTGGTTTCTGTGCACTCCACGAGCACGACGAGCTGCGCGTAGACTCTTTCGAATTTTTCTTCAGCACTCGAGACGAGTCAATCGTTAATGGGTTCCCAAGGATTTATTCTCTCTGACTGGCACTCTTTAACGCGATCATTCCGATGGTTCCTCCACTTCTAACAGAGAATTTATTTTGCCCTATACGACCACTAAGAATAAATCTAAGCGTCAATTTAACGCACGCGGTAATCACTCGTATTTCTACATTATTCACCTATTTATTTTATATAATTAAAAACTATTCCACAAAATATTTTATTATCATAAATTTTTAGATTTTTCAATTAAAAAATTTGAAACAATTAATTAGATAAAAAATCGATAACATTCATAGTTTATGAGATATTTATGATTTTATATGATTTTTTTATATATAGGATGTGAAGAATTAATTGGAAAAAAATTTCCGCGGTAAATCACGTGTCAAAAGTCACGACTACAACCAGTTCAGTATGCGCCATCTGTCTAGCGCTGCCTAGCACGCTTGTATATCCGTGCATAACTTCACATAATTTCATCGCGGACTCTGAGGTTTAAATAATTATATCCAAGCAAACAACGAGGCTTCTCGATATAATCGAACGACGTCGTCGCTGCACATGACGTGTCCATATATATTTCTCGGTCTATCAGTATAATAGGATTTTTTTCCACGTCACTTCATACATATACATATGTTTGCAGGATACACAAAGCCGCTACAAGCTGCTTGGGATAGAAATATATCGGAGAAACCGCGTGCAGCAACGTACAACGAATTAATATAAAACGTCATCCACGGAAAATAGTTTCATATGAAGGAGAAGCGCAGTATTTACTCAAATCACTCGTCTTTTATCTCATATTTTCAATAACAAAATAAATTCAATTATTTTTTCACACGTTTTAGTATATACAGATATAAAAAAAATGTGGTTACTTATATATCGAATAAAAAAAATGTTTTTTTAAAATTTATTGGATTTTAAATCCGTATTTTCAAGGATTTACAAAATTTGTAAATAAAATTAGACTGGTTTTTATTTCAATTTAAAAATGATTTCATTAAGGAGATAAAAAAAAAATTTTTGACAATTTTTGCTTGATGTAAACTGCAGATGGAGATGAAGTGGCTCGCCATCAAGTGGAAATGCATTTCTTAATTTGTTGGCTCTAGTGATGGGACGTTTTTTGTGCTGATGCACCCTTGAAACTCGAGTTTTGACACATTTTGACACGAGGACCACACAGCAAGCAGTGACTCAACGTCAGAAAACATTCGCGACGTCTCGCCCCCCTCTCGCGATCGGACTATATGAGGATAGGGTTGGAGCAAGTATATAGAAGGACCTCCTTAGAGTCCTTTAGACGCGCAAGAAGTCGGCGGACAGTAAGTTATTAGCAGTGCATCAAGATTTTTATACAAAAGGACAGAGCGTCTGCACTTTTGCTGTATTTATTTTGCCAATTGTGCGGTTTTATGTTTTGTCTGTGATAATTTCCAGTTTAAATAATATACCTAGACAGTTGAAAATATAAATAATAAAATATTAGATATATACTTTGAAACAAACTTCACGAGCTCTAATCCATTGGAGATTGCTCTCGCTTCTTCGCTCTTGATGGCAAGCGGCATAATAATCGGCCGTACCCTCCCGACACTTTTTAGTGCTCGTATATCACAAGAGCAGAGGGCGAGCCGAGCGCCAAGAGATACATTCAAGTCCACTATGCCGATAAAAATAACGCACAGTTGAAAATGTGAAGCTATCAGGCCTTTTGTTGCGCTTTATTGGATCCCCAGTGTGAGATTAGGCTCCTACTGTGCCCAGAATAGGAAATTCACCTGGTATACATATATATCCATACGTCGCTGGACGAAGAACTATTTTATTTTATTCCATATCTCAAAGGGTGAGATAACCATTTAAATGAACAATCAATCCATTTTTTTTTCTTAAAATTTTTTACATTATTCTACACCGCAATTAATAAAGCTGAAAAAAAAATTTTTCAATCATAAAAAGACGTTATTTCAGATTTTCAAAATTCTCAACAACCATTTTAAACGAATTAATAGTGATTTGATGGCTTGGAAAAATTTTTTTTTACTCACTTCAATGGAATAAAACAGCATCTAATACTAAAGTTGTCGTTTCCCCGTTAATTCTTGTCTCTCTCAACTCTGGAACCTGCCGAGGGATATATCCCTTGGGGTCGCGAGGTCTCCAAGAGCTTCATCTAGCCACGATTCCCATGCTTTTCGCGCCCACACGTCTCCCACGCGCGCTTGAGCGCACAGTGACACCCTTGAAACTGTCGTGTGTGCACGGAAGCTGCTTCAACACGCGGGGAATTCACAATTTTCATCGACCTTGTCGCACAAGCTGCGAGTTTGTCTCATCTCAAGAGTTTCGTTTTTCACTCTGCGGCGCGCGAGGACTATACGAGTCCTTAAACGTTTCAGGATAGGTTTCATCGCCGTTGCCTGACACCGGGCGGCCCTCGCGTCAGTAATTTATTGTAACTATTAAAGTATAGCCGTGCGTCGCGCCTTCGTGGTGGGTACGAGGCGTTATGGTCGAATATAAGCGTTTCCATGGGTGCACGAGGCGTCCGATATGATTTACAGTACCTACAGAGTTATGGGATGTGCCTGGACGCACATCTCTTCGTCTTGCATCCTAAAACTGCTCTTGTAACCTACAAAAAGTCCATTTCCACATCAGTCGGAATTTTATATACTTTTTATTTCTACATGAAAATTTTTCAAATTTAAAATGTTTAAGTTGAAATTTTCAAGTTGATTAGAATTGGAAACTTGATATTTTAAGCTGTAATTCAAGATTAAATAATTCTAGGTTTAAAAATCCTGAATTATCCGAAGCTTTCAAGCTCATATGTGACTCGATAAAGTTCAAGGCATCGTGGAATCTTGATGCAAGGTGTGTGGCCTTAAAATGACTGTTGGCAATGGCAAAAAAACCAGTCTGCACATCAATGACACTTTGAGAGATTGTAAAACGACACGTTTTCACGCGCGCGCGCCCTTTTTACCGGGATTTTTGCGAAATATAAAGCGACATAAAACCAGGGTCTTGATGGAAATAAGCTGGAGTTGATTGTAAGCAGTAAAATTCTATCTTTCAGTCAGTTATTAATCGATTTACCTCCTCGATGATGCTTCTTTCCATGGGCATTCTGTATGTATATACCGGCTTGTATCACGAATCCTGCCAATCACCGATCTGTAATCGATATCGCGCCGTGGGGAGAGGGTATCGATCGATACCATCGACCACGCCCCAGGCGTGTCGCGTTGCGGGCTTCGATAATTTATAATATTAATGTTGCACACTATGTGCAACAGCACGAGGACGTTTTTCTCGTGTTTCTTTTTTGCCGGATCATCGTGCAATCATATATTTTGATGCTTCTATAGTGATGAGACGGGGTCAGAAATCTGGTTGGAATTTTTTTTTCAGAGTTCGACAGTTCTCTGTCGTTTAATTATAATGTATATGCAAAATAACCAACCTAGAAAAATTATTCAAACTATATTATTTATTGAGAAAAAAAATCCAACACATTTTTTAACCTTTCGTTCTTCTATAATATTTATGTTTAAACATAAAATTTGTAAAAAAAAACGTGATTTTTATTGTAAAAAAATGTGTAAACACATTTGTCGTTAGATTAGTTGGATAAAAAATTTTAATTTTCACCTTTGCTAGTCTAAAATTTAATAAAAAGGGAAAAATTTATGGAAAAAAAATTTTTCTTCATCAATTAAACGATTAAATTTAACGTTTTGTCTTAAAGTTAACGAAATAAAAAATATATTCCGTGTTTACAAGGCCCTAGCCATGGTTACTGTAAATAATTACTTATAAATTATGCAAATTTGGTGTAGATATTTAGTCTAATAATTAAATTTAATTATCTATGAAGCAAAAAAAAAAATTGATGAATTGTACTAACTGAAGAATCAATTAAATAATATTATAACCGTTTTTTTTATCGATAAAAAACAATCGATTTACACGTCAGACGTCTTTCTACAACATACACACATTGCCAGAGTCACGTTCCCGCCTTCTCAGCGCCGAATGTTTATCTTTCTCACGATACGGTTACACTCATGACTTGCATGCGTCAATCTGAACGCCCATGAGCACATACCTGCGGCCAACATGTATATCACGGTTCTTTATACTCTCAAGTATTTTTTTCTTCTCACTTTGGCTCTCGAGACGTACGAGCGTAGTGTCCGAGATAGTTCTGCTAATGATAACGCGCTCTCGAATCGTGGTAGGTCCGTAATATATAAAAATACCGATGAAATATATTTATAGATAAGTATATATAGATGCTATGGATGAAAAAATCATTCCTACATACCATTGCATCAAGAATGTTTCATTCAATTTATTTGTCACGATTGAAAAATTTTATTCCCAAACGTTTGCAGGTCGCGACAGCTTCTTAAACAGCTTGCATGCATATGGTAGTTGCACAAGACGACAAGCTGCGGCGACTAATGTCCGGCAAATATTCTGTGCTACTCGCGTAAACGGTAAATTAGCATTATGGTCGCATTACTGCTGTTGCGATGTGGTCTTTACACCAGTGTGGATCTTCTTTCCCGCTTTATGCTGTACCTTAAGGCTGATTTATCGCTTGCCAAGTAGTTGTCTGCCCCAAGCAGTCCTGAATTCGTGAATTTCTTAAAAAAATTTTTTTTCTATGACTATGATTTCGAATGAAAAAATTTTTTTAATTCTTCTATTAAATTAATTTATTGTTTAACATAGTTATTATTCTGATCTATGTATTTTTTTTTTTTTTTTCAATTGGAAATGGAGTATTTTAATGTATAAATTTTTTTCTCATGTGAAAATAAAAAAAATCGAAAGTCAATCAACGTAATTAATTAAATATAATGTGAAATTTACCACCCTGTTGTGGGTTGGCATCAATAAATCCATAATTCGACCACTCCCACATAATCTACAGACTGATATGCCGAGAAAAACTGTCTCAGCCCCCTTGAAAAAATTAATTTAATATTTTTTATTCTTAATAATTGATAAAAAAAATCTACAATTACTATCCACACAATTTCTACACACACATAGACATGATGAGCGACCTCTGGATAGGGTTCATCCGATAAACCGAACGAGTTCTGAGCTCGATAATTACAATAATTAGTCGATAAATCGATAATTAATCAGCTAGGTTAATTACGAATTACGAGCGAAGCTAGACAATGCTATTGTGTTGGACAAACGGTTCTATAATATGGTGTGGGAAGCATCAACTTGGGGGAAAGTTCAAAAGAACTTTTAAAAAAACTTGTTCTCAACTATTTATAAACATGTTTTTATATGCTCATATAAATATATTATTATAAATATATAAATCTCTGGATAAACTTGAGATTTTTAGTATAATTAGACAGCGTGCGATGAAGCTTCCTCTGTTATCGTGCGAGAATAATTATACCGATGTATTTTCAACACGCGCGTGTCTTCGCGTCAATCGTCACTTCGTGTTGATTGCGCGTATAAAACTACACGGTAGTTATGTCCTCACCACGATGTGCGCTCTTCTCGTAAATATACACAATTTTTATTTCTAATTTTATTTCTTAACCTGCACTTTCTCCTCCTCTGACGTTGGCAATTATTGTAATTGTCGTATTTAATCAATTATATATTTTTCCGATTGAAATTCTTTGAGTATAGGCATACGCGGAATAAATCAGTTATATATTAAATATAAATTGTGGGATGGTATATATGCACCTGCGTGTGCCTCGCATTTCAATCGATCGCCAGATATATCATTTTCGATAATTCAGTGCGAAATTTAATTGAAATTTTTTTTTCACCACAGTATAAACATTCTTTTATAATTAAAATATATTTTTCTTTTTTCAATTTAAATAAAAAAACACAAGAAATTATTTTTTTTTCACGGTAGAATAATTTTTTATTGACAATTTTCAACAACGAGGTTTTTTTTAGTATATAGAAAAAAAGGATTGAAAAGAATAATTTTTTAAACGAAAAAAATTGACCTGAACGAGTTATACAGTATAAGCAAAAATGAGTTCTTTCTCGAGCACACATATACAGAGGGCCTCTTCCTCGAAGCAGGGCCTCAATCAAATAAATAATTTTTAGGGCGGGCGCGCAATGGCATAAATTATCCGCCGACGCAACGAGGCGAGCATTCTCTTTCTCTCGTCCTTTCTGTGTCTGTTATATGCCTCCTGCAAGATTGTTGCAAGTCGTAAAAGCACTGGGGCCTTACGACTTGACCCATTTTAAAGTCATTTCTCGAATTGCATAATTAAGCGTTGGTATAATTGGGTGCGAAATTGAATTTTCTTGATTTTGCGCGCGTTATTTAAGCGCGTCAGGCCGACGGGGCATCTGATAAGGCCCCGCGCGACGTTCTGGGCCCTATAACAGCGAAGGGGTTCGAGGAGCAAAGGGCCCTGTGCGCGCATTGTTTGTCGATAATTCAGTAATGAACGTAACCGACGCGCGGTCAGGCGTTCGAGGGCTATAATTACCGATACTACGTCGGATAGCGGCGGAGAAACGATCCCTTAACTTAAGGGGACGTCCGTGGGGAAAAAGCGGCAGGCAAAAAAACTCAGAGCACATATATACAGTATACATGCAACTGCTGTGTCTTAGAATATGGGCAGCTCTAAATTAATAAATCAATGTGTGTCTGAGCACGAGAGAGGGCTTATCCGATCAGCCGTGGGTGGAGTTTGTTTGTTTAAGAGCGGGATTTATTAATTTTTCGTTGGGTGGTATATAACGAATCCCATCTACTTCCATCCGGTATCTATATACGCCCTCATGAATATTTTGTGCGCCTTCCTTCCGTATGTATAAATAAAAAACAACAAATAAATTTATTAAATTGAAATGAAAAATTTTTTTTTCGATGAAAAATTTAATTTTTTTCATGAATATTTATCGTGTTTTTCTCATATGTGAATGAGACAATAAATTAATTTATCAAAAATGGGATAAAAATGTTTTTTTTTTCACTCAAAAAAATTTTTTTTTTATGGTGGAAAATTTAATTGTGGATCGCCTTCTTGATTTTCTCGGCTTCCATTTGGAGGAACAACTGGTGCCATCTGCCAGTAAAACTCGAAACTGTTGGATTTTTAGAAAAGGTGAAAAATAGCGCGGGGAAAAATCGAAGAAAAAAAATAGCAAGTACAGAATATAATATTATAAGCGTGAAATATATAATAATAAAATAAATTATGAGCACTTGGGTCTCTAATCTGCATCAAATTGAATCGAGCAAAAGGCGGCATGCCGTGATGTGTGCGCGTGCGCGCTCTCTAGGCCCATTAGTATCGAAATAACCGATGGAAATTGACTTTTTCCAGTGCGCTCATATATGCGGCCAGAGTCGCCCACAAGCGGGTGGGGAGATATGCGGCGCCTTTTAAAAAGTTATGTCGAGGCGCGCGCGCGCACTCGTCACCGGCGACGAGGGCTGCATGAACGGGGCACTTTCGTCGCGCACGAACGCGAGTTAATAACAATTTGCGCGCACGGGTCGAGTGCAACCAAGACGCGGAGCAAGAAAAAGGGAGAGGGCCGATTCTCTTTTATCGTGTGGGACGTCCTGAGAAAATCGCACGTGCGATCGACGCGTTCGAGACGCGACTAATTGAATGACTCTGATGTAACACCATTGTTATTGCGCTTTGTAATATCCCAATGATGTTAATGAGACTTCAACACTCTGTTAATCGTTGGAAAAAAATTACAACTCTTAAAGTCGGTTCAGAGAATAGACAATTACATGCCAAAACGGCGTATACAATTTTTTGCTTATCTCTGTATCGAAAAATCGATCAAGAATAATAATAATATGTTCAACAAAACATTTCAAATGAATTTTTGAATATCTTTCAACTTGCTGTAATAAAAAAATTATTTTTCAACATTTTCGTTTATGTTTGTTTGTTTGTTTGTTTGTTTGTTTTTTTTTCATTTCTTCGCTATAACTCTGTAAATACGCAACACAGTGAAAAATTGTATAGGTATTAACTTAACGGGAATTAAATTTCCTATAAAAAATCTATAATAACTTTTTTTCCATCTCCCTCAGTTATCGAGATATTACTGATTATTTAAAATTCTTATTTTTCAAAATATCTCAAAAAGCACCCAAAATATCGATAAAATATATCCTAAACTATTTATACAGAATAAAATTTCCAACAATTCATCTCTCACAACATTTTCCACTATCTCGCTCAATTACTGAGTTAACGAGAAAAAACAAAAAAAAAAAAAAACTGAAAAATATCCCCTTTGAAAATTTGATGCAAAAAAAAAATTTTTCCTCCATCAAAACATTGTTAAAAAATATTTCAACAATATAGTCAACAAAACTTCTTTTTTTTCAATCAATCCCACCGAGAGTATAAATCAAAATTAAAAAAAAAAAATAATTTTTCCGAATATTCCTCACTTTTTCGAGTAAATATGCGCGACAACTCCTCGAACGAGCGTGTGATGGTCACTCGACAAAAATGAAAAAGCAAGTGACCTCAAGGTCACACATGTCTGCACATAATTCAATTGAATAACAACAAATTACAGCAGAGAGATTCTGTAGAGTCATAGTCTATAATTGCGACTACCGGGTGAGATGTGAGCAGCGAGAAAACACATGTGGGTGGAAACAGCGCGATGCAAGTATACGCGCGTGCAGGAAAGAGAATGCGCAATGGTCAAAAGGGCGCGAGAGGAGGGCCTGAGGGCACACACTGCCCATGTGAGGAAGAAATGACGAGCATCTCTGTGCCCAGATATACACGGATAGGATGCTGCAATGGAGATGAGGGCGCGCAACTACTCGCGCGAGAGAATAGACATTCTTATACATACACATGCACTATAGGCAAGTTAGATAACCAAGTCTACTCATCTAACGGTGCCTCGAATCCTCGGTCATTATCGAAGGGTGAAATGTGTGCCGCCTTCTCGATATATCCTTGAGGAAGTAATATATATATATAAAAGAAGCTGCCAGTAAAAAAATGCCGCGCCCGTTGAGAGTCTCACGACCTCTGAACTCTCGGTCTCGTATAGTAACTGCAAATGGAATGAAAATATTAGAAGCCTCGAGCGATGATATGCCTCATCACCTGTTCAACTACGGGACGTGAGCCTCGTCGAAAACTCGGCCCTCAATTGAATTACAATCAGCTAGCGTGATAAAAACCATCATGGGCTCTGAAACTTGAATGGTAAAAAAATTACCAGTGAGAATTATATGAGAGGAAGAAAGTGGCAGCTCTCGAGCACCTGTTGCGCGGTCATTATCATCAGCTGGTGCCGCAGTTTAGAAATCACGGCGAGACAGTCACACAGGAGAGACCCCTGTGAATCATCCCTATATATAGTTGAACAAATAATGGTCCGACATTTGTGTCTCGCGCGGTCTGGCCATCAGCTGTTGTTCATAAAACTCAATTAGGCTATATAGAGAATACGGCTACCACTCTGCGCATTGTCTCTTGGGTTGCCAATCCTCCACAGCGGGAAAATATGCGACAGCTATAAATATTTTTTTCTATTGATTGTCCAACCAGTTGAGGTGATGGTTTTATTGTATGTTTTTCGGCCTGTAATCAGACAAAGGGAGATTAAAAATTATTTATCGTGTTATAAAAGGAGAAAGTATAAATAATAGTTATTGGAAGTTGGTTGTGTTCTCTTGGGATATTAATTTAAAGCTGTATATACTCGCCAAGCAGTAGTTTTGCTAATATTTCTATATTAAAAATCGTATGTTACTTGATAAATTTTGATTGAATTACTGTAATTTTTTTTTTTTTCTTAATTACGACAGTTGAATTGTCATTTTTAAAAAATTTTATGTGTCCTACTTTTTTTTTATTGAGTTATATAATTAATAGTTTGTTTTTATTTTTTTACGACCGACTGTAGTTATTTAATAAAACAATTGAAATTGATTATAATCTGTTTATTTATTATCAAAAGTCTGTTTGGTATTTAAAACTAGCATAAAACTCGGTGTATTTTCTGAATTTTGAAACGACAACTACCGCGATATAGCGTACTTATATATTAGGTTGATCCAAAAAAATCAATTATTTTTGTGTTTCAGGTCTCGTATCAAAAAAACATGGTTTATCGTATTTTAAGAATCCTCTAAAAAAATTAGTTGGATACAAGCAATTTTTAGAGGTTACTCACGAATTTTGAAATCTCCAAAAAAGGTCTAAAATGAACACATGCAACGTTTTAATGTTGATAGTCGCAAAATCGTGCAAGAAAAGAAAAAAAATTGTTTACAATAACATTTTGACTATTTTGCAGATTTAAAAAATCGTGAGTGACCTTTAAAAATGCTTGCAAATAAATCCGAGTTGAATTTTTTAGAGGGTTCTTAAAACATGATAAAATATGATTTTTTAAAGCGAGACCAGAAAAATACAAATAATCCGTTTTTCTGGAACACCCCACAGTAGATAATTGCGTTTTTTCTACATTCAACTTGACTATTATTACATTAAAAAAATAAATTATAAACTATTCACAACAATAACCAAAAGGAGTGTACTCTATATGGTTTCACCATCATGTACATTTATAATTATTGTGACCTAGCATGACGGAAAAAAAAATTCCTAGGTGAGTAAAAAACAGAAATAAAGGTATAAAACTTTTACAACACGTTATAAAGACATCTACACACTTTTTACAAACATCATTACAACTTTATATCTGATGGATGTTTTTTTTTTTTGTGCATTCCATGATGGGAGAATAAATCCGTTGGAGATTCATCATTATAGAGATAATATATATGAAGAAATTCACTCATCACACATCAACGATGATGACGAAATGTCTAAATTAAATATTTCTAGTTCAATGATCTTAATCTGGATTAAGCAGCTCTCCTAGAGACTTGCTGGCTGGACTTTGCCGGTCAATGGAGCTTAATTGGCAAATACCTGACGATTGCACGCATTGAACAAAAGTGGCATTGAAAGCACCGGGTATTCTTCAGCTGGTAGGATGTATATATATTTCTCTTGATCCTTCCCGCGCCTTCTTCGACTCTTGGCGCCCACCACATCGTCCTGTAGGGCGATAAAAAACCGCTGATTTACGATCGATCTCCAACTAATCCATCGGATGCTGGAATTCGTGATTTCCTTGGCTTTATTCTGCACGTCTCGTCCAAGGCAATTTATTGCCTTTTCAGTATAACATCAGAAAAACATTTTGAATAGAATTTATTATTTCTATTTGTTATTGCCTAATTGGTCAAAAGTTTATTCGCATATCCAACTAATTTACAAGACCTCACGCAATTTCTTGATCCCACACTAAAACCAATATACTTCTATACAATATATTAATAAAAATCATGTTAAATGTCATATACATAATGACACAATTTTTTCGAGTATTTATATTGACTGAAATAAAATAAAGAATTAATTAAACAACAGGTTTTCCATCAGATATAACTGAATTACATCGTGTATCCCGTTAAATCTCATTTAATCCAGCATTAACAGCAAAACCTGAAAATTGACAAGTAAAATATCTATTGCAGTTTGAATGAGTGAAATATAAAAAATTCTAATAAGCGTTATTAAAGTATAATTTACATCGTGACTTGAAGATGATGATGAAAAAATGAGCGAAAGAGAATGACGATAACTGGGCCAAGAATACTTATATATACTGATGATTATATGTCGCGTCGAGTGTGGCCGTTAAAAAACAGTTGTAATGCCTAATCGTGCTAATAAATAATCTATTTAAATAAAAATCTTAGCGAGCTAAGCATATTGTCCGTCAGGTTATCACGACGATTCATAAAGAAGTTTGCCTAATTATCTTGCGAGCATGATGTCTTGGTCGCGAGCTGCAGGGGTCCATCAGTCATGACATAAGTCTGTGAATTTTATCAGGCACACAGGAGGATATAGCTTCTCGTCTAATAATCATCCACATTCCTCAATGACACAAGTGGAAATAATTCTTGTGCGTGCGGGCAATTTATGCAAATATACCACGTGCGACATTATTTTTGTATTTCGAGGGAGACTTTAAAAACTTGCTTTTCACACATTGTGTTAAAGATTTTCAATTACATCAGCAATAGATTATGTTGGACAGTTTGAAAAGCCCTCGGTAGCTATATACTAATTCCTGCTTGTGGCCAATAACCGGCTATAATTCACGTGCAAGATCTGCCTGCGAGGAGTCAAGTAGTCCTGATAGTGGCTGAGGAGGAAAAAGAGGAATATGAAATGGCTAACGACGACACTGGCGCGCGCGACGAAAAAGCTGATCGTAAAAGCGCGTCATTTGAATATGAATAAATTTGGTCTTTGCATCATGTGTCCAAGCAAAGGGACTGAAAGAAACAACGTGGAGAGAGTGTTTTACGCGCGGTGTCTTTATGGATTGTTTAATGGCGCCCGCCTACAAATTAGACGAGCGGTAAATCAGTATCGAGTCAGGACCACCGCGGAGAGAGTGGGAGATGCATATGTGCTCTTTTCAACGGCATCACCATTCTTGCTGACTGAAAGAAACGACGATTTAACTACTGCCATCGCGCGCACGCTGGAAAAGGGAGCACACGGACCCTCCATCATATATCAATTGTATATATGTAAGTATACGCTAGATATATCCTACGAGCATGACTGCCTCCGCACTTTGGATTTGCAATAAAATTTTATGGATAACCGTCTCTTGTTATGCTAATTCCTGCGTGACTTCTAAGTGATGCTCATCATGCACTAATTAGAATGTTTTATTTACAGTTTTTTTCCAGCGAGTATTAACCGCTGGGAAAATGGCTTCTGCTAGATTAATTTATTTCTACTAATTTATACTCGAAAAAATCTTCAAGTGCTGTAGAAAAAAATTTTTGAATGATTCACAAGAGTGAAATGTGAGGATTAGAGGGTGGGTGATAATTTTAAAACGAAGCCAGGAGGGTTGCTGGTGTCTTGGGTGTTTTTTTGCACCCTGAGATAATTTTGAGGAAAATGTCATGTGTGGCAAAACATTAAACACTATATTAAATGACTATTTGTTATGATTTTAGGGGTTTGAGGGTGTGCGATGGTCTTTTAAACGATGTCAGGGGGTTGCAAAATTTTTTGGATGTTTTTGAAGCTCTAAACTAACTTAAAAAAAAATATCATCGCGAAGCAGAGAGCGTTTAACACTATATTTCATAATTATTTTTCATAAATTTGATGTTTGGGGGTGTGTGATGATCTTTAAAATAACGCCTGAGGGTTGCAAAATTTTTTGAGGGTTCTTTAGACTAATACAAGTATAAAAAAAACATTTCACGGCTAAACAAAACATTTAACACTATATTTTATAATTATTTCTCATAAATTTGAGGTTCAGAGGGTGGACAATGGTCTTTAAATCGGTGCTAGGGGGTTGTATTTTTTTTTTGGACGATTTTAAGACTCTAAATATTGTAAATACCACACAAATGGCTGAAACGCTAACTCTGAACAAAAATTTAAGACTTTCTTATATTTTCAAAAATGAATTTTAACAATTCAATTTTTTTTAGGAAATTTAATTTTAAATAAAAAAAGTTTTCCCTCGTAAAATTTTCATTTCTCAACTCAAACTCAAACTTTTTTTCAAAACAAAAAATAAATACTAAGCCTCGGCAACATTGTATGCAGGTGAACTAATTTTTTTTTGTCACTGTCATCATGCAGAATGGCAAGACATCAATTCGACTCGACCGTGTGCACTAGATTCCCGTGTGCCTCGCAGGCATCAGCCGGCGTCGCAGTAAATTATGATTTTCATAGCGCAGCGCGGTGATTTGAACACAACGCGAAGCTCACCGCAGCATCGTGAGACGGCTTGTGTGTCCACATGAGCATGCTACTGTTATCTTGGAGCAAGAAGCAGCGACAAGAAGCACTCTGCACTATATAGACCTTTCGCACGGCTCTCAATTGCACCACTATATACGATTTACAGATGAAGAAAAAGAATTTCTAATGCATAATCACGACTATAATTTTGTCTGGCTGTTTTTCCAATTTCTCCAGAAAACATAATAAAAAATTAAAATATTCCAAACAATGATTATATGGAACAAAAAAAAATCCTGCATCATGAAATAATTGTCATCATGCAAAAGAGGCGTAAAACAAATGATTGTTAGGATATCTTCGTTGAATAGCACGAAGAAACTACAGTGAAATATATTACAAGCGATCGATTTCCTTGTGCGAGCAAGACTGGAGTGTTGCTTCTCTGCTTAGATCGCGTTAAAACGATCTAGCAGAGGAGTATTTGAACCCAACGACCTCTCGAGGCACACGGGCGCGCACCAAGACAATGTGTCCCTCTTCATCTTGGCTGGATATTCGAAGCGCGTGCTCGAAAGGTTCGCCGATATATCGCGTATTTATCCGGGAATTCTTGGGCGCCAGAGATGCTTTTTCACCAACACGTGCAAGCGAGCGAAAAACCAGCAAAGAGAGAAGAAGAAATGCACTCGCACACCATCCGCGCATCTTGGAATTGCCCATAAACACCATTACGCCCGGCTTGGGCCGACTTACAGCGCACTTTGCCAGAATTATGACGCGATCGTACGCTTGAATTAGGTACTCGTTACTGGTATTACGTTTCCGTGCCACCTCTTGGTCGTAGTTATCAGAAGCGGAGGAAAAATCCTCGCTGGAAATATTTCCATCTGCAAAAAAAATGTATATATATTTTTTCTCTTGTAATAGCTATTTGTCCGGATATGAAGGGTTACACATGTGCCAAGTGGATCGTGCAATCGATTTGACACGCAATGCGTCGAACAGCCGTGTGTGCTCCAAGCTCGCTTACACTTGCGAGTAAAAAAGTCAGCATAGAAATAGCGTCTCGAGTAATTTCACACGTTAGACGCGAAATTGACGCTGAAATTGTGCCAGCCCGACAGACTTTCGTCCTTCGAGTAAATAATAATATCACTCTGCCACCGCACATCAGCTGTGATGTATTTAATTGTGTTTTAAAGGAATTTCATGATTTTTTTTTTACAATTATTAAAAGTTACCATTAAACGTATTTTTCTTTCTCCACCTAAAGAATTTTTAGTAAAAAAATTCTATAAAAATAAAATTATATATGAACACTGAGTGAACAATGTATTTATATTTAGTTGGATTATGGTAAATCGATTTATTAACAATAAATCTTGTGATAATAGTACGAAATATTTGATTTTTTTTTTTACATTAAAAACGATTTTTCAATCGCTAAGATTGATTTATTCACTGTTACTAAATCGATATTCCCTTAAAAAAGCTGATTTTGAAAGTTTTTTTCGTTAAAAAACGGGGGTAGAAGGGTCAACTAATGATTTCTATAATAAAAGCAGTTGCCAATTTTATTATTACAATTTTTTATCCTTAAATAATCGGCTAAACGAGCAATAAATAATTATTTTGAGGTAATGATTCTGATCAGAAATTTATAGGGAATCAAAACTAAATATTAAAAACAAACAAATATCCTTTTAATTCTAAATGGTTTAGTATAGGTACAGTAGTTTTTAAAATGTTTTGCGGCTGTATTGTTTGTAATTTTAAAAAAGATCCTCTTCCCAATGGGGGATGATCAAAAAAATATTCAAGCTATACTTTTTATACATTAAATTGTGTACAACGTCTGAGTACAGTTTACATACCCGTAAATAAGTGATATATTCACAATTAAATGCTTCTTGATAAATAGAAATAAACATTGATTATAATCCGAAATTATTTCTGGATTGAATGATACAAGCAAATTATCACGTACTTAATATAAAAATTTATTAACTATTAATAAATTTTTCTTTCTTCAGTGAAGAATTGAAGCTGGGGCTCAGTGGCAATAAAATTTTCCCCAGTGTGTGGACACAATTCTAAAGCCTCGGCGCGGCAAGGCGGAAGGTATACAGCGCGCCCATAGATGAAGAAAAGACGACGAAGCATAGACAAGTGGTGTTGGACGACGCGTGACGCGACATGGATTATTGCCAATGCATTTTAAGCAGTCTTTCTCGCAGCACCGAGGGAACATGCGATAATACTCTGGTGCGCAATTGTACACCTGTGAGACACGCGTTTTGCCGCTGAAGCGACCGCCCTGCCACACCAGTGCTTTATGTATTTGCGACGCTCGGGATCGGCGTATGTGTGCCTGCAGGCGCACAAAAGAGGCGCAGGGTAATTCCAGGAGGCATCTAGCTATTATTTTCCAGACGGTAAACGATTTTTTACCGCAATGACTCGCCGCCGCGCTCTGCTGTACTGATTTATTTCAACGCAGTAAAAGAGCACATGCTCGCGTCGCAATAGGAAATAATAAACGCTCTTTGATGGGGAAAAAACAAAAATTTCAACAAAAAAATACGGAAATTAATAGTCGCATATCTGCACTTTCTCGAATTTTTTTTTTTTTTCATTTTTCATGCCTGTCGGAGAATTTTACGGTTAATATAGCCGAGTGTTCACAGTTGAATTTAAAGTGATTAGGCGGTAGATAAATGTGAATATAAGGTGGACTGCGCTTTTATATACGTATTGCAGACCCGTTAAGGCCACGTGAACTTTATTGCCTGCGATACACACTCGATATTCGATAATATTCATGTGTATACGCACGTGCGACAATTCAATGCTGTGATACTTCCGCGATGCACTTTGAATCGATCCGCAGCAATTGAATTCCTATTTTTTTTTATCGTGTATCATATTTTTTTTTCTGGCTTTCATTTGGATAATAATATTGCTTCATGTCAACATGACTCTGTGCATGGGATTTTAATGGGAAACTCTGCCTGAAATGTTTTAAAAATTACAAAAAATATTTTTAGTTCAGTAATTTAAATATTTAAATACTTGAAAATTGAAATACTTTTTTACTTGCTATTATTTTGATAAGGAAGAAAGTTAGACAAATTTTGATAAGAACCTTTTTTGTAGTTGATAAAATTTTCTATAAAAAAGATCTTTTGCGAAAAATTTCTATCTTTAATAGTTTAAAAGATATTTTGATTTAAAACAGCAAGATGGTTTGCCTATACGCTTTTTTGGCGTTGTAGTATCATTATGCGAATTGTAGATTAATTAAAATATTTTGCAAAGATAAAAATTAATATTTTTGGATATTCAAAGTGGAGTTAATACAATGAATGAAAAAGTGATGAAATATAAATAAAATGGTTTAAAGTTTGAAGATTAGATATGTGATTTTCTTGGTCTAGAAATTCAAGACAGTTATTGTGGAGAGTGTGAATGGGTAATATGGGCTCTAGAGGAGGTAGAGAGAGATACGCGGATAGAGTGGAAAGCCTCAACCTCGTCTAATAGAGCTATACCTCATTATGACCGTGTTCTCACGACGATATATACTCCTGCAACGCTCATCTTCATCATTTCTCCTTTCGCTTTTTTCTCGCCTCTCTTGCAAGTCTATCGCGTATTCCCTCGCCTTTTTTGCCTTCATCTTCAATTTTGCACGCAATGGTTTTAAACGCAGCCGGTATTAGAGCATGCACTTTGATGATTGTATATAGGAACAAATTCTCATACAGCTGACGCGCGTCAAGTCATATTTTTGAGGTTGCAAATAATTTTTTTTCCATGCGTCTTGATGATTCACCGAGGTCAAGGGATCACCCCACCTAGCGCGAAAAAAAAGCAACGCAGGACGTTGTATACTAAAACGTGTGCGAACGTATTAACACCTCGAAGGATTTATGATATTGGGTGGCTTGAATGCCAACTTCCAAGTGTGCAACTCTGCTGGGGCGTTTGAAGCTCCCCCGCGGCACAGATGACCACTCGCATGGGTATATACATGTATATATAAGACAGGAAATTTGTCTGGAACAAATGAGACCAATTTCGAGATGCTTTTTCAACGATTAGTCCATACTTATTTTGATTTATTAAAATTTTTTTACATTATATAAAATATATATTTATTTCAAATTTACTTTTAATTTATCAACTAAAATATTCATTTAATGAACTTAAAAAAAAAATTTTTCACAAAGTCTTGACGAATTTAGCAACTTGCTAATCCATTTCATCGTATGCGAAATTGTGGAATTTTGTTTCACACATTTTTACCTATTCGTAAAATCCGCTAATTCTACATTGCCAATTTTTTTTTGCGGACTTTTTTCGAAATTGTAGACGACTCGATGCATATATACAGACTTTATGTATATTCTGCCGTGAGACTTTTTATTTCCTTATTCGTATATATACGCGTACGGCAATGTTTGCCCTGCTTTGTGTATTTATATATGCGTATGTGTCTCACTTTTGTCCACAGCACGACCGCGAAGACAGTCAACGTTTGCTCGGTAATTATGTAACTCCGTCAAACTATTTCACCAAACATCAAAATGGGCGTTCGCACGGCAGTTTCTTTTGGCCTGCGAGCGGCATACACGCGCGTACTATCTGTATACGATATGTATATATTAAAGTGTATACGCGCGGGGACATTGTGAAGCGACCGCGCGCGAACACGTTACAGATTTCACATATACGCCAGCCGTTGTGAATATGTTTGACTATCTCACGATCTCCCTTGGCGACTTTTAAACGATTGTCTGACCTCCTTCACTCGCTGTATTATTTCTTAAATTTTTTTCCGCACGCCGCAGCAGACCTACTCGCGATCTCGGGCTAACGAGACGAGTGAAAATTGCGGGGGCGTGCGGATATGCGTGCCACTCGGCTGTAAATCATCCAGGCATTGTTTGCAAGAATAAATTTAATATCAAGGCGTTAAGAGTGATTTTAAAGAAATGTCGGTATAACTAGCATCAAAGCGAGAATGCATGTACACTAATTGTATAACTTATATAACCCAATGACTGTCAAAAACATTTTTTGTATTTCAAATTAAATTTAAAAAATATTTTTTCTTTCACTTTATGCCCAACAAAATTCAAATAAATCGCCATTTTTATCAAAAATCCAAATAAAAAAATCTTTACGCCCGAAAAAATCGATAAAAATTGCTTTTTCAGCCAAAAATGGTGATAAAAAATTTTTATAGGCCCGAAAAAATTCAAAAAAAAAAATTATAGGCCCGACAAAATCAAAATAAATCGCTTTTTCGGCTAAAAATCGTGAAAAAAAAAGTCTTAGATCTTGATTTCACTAAAAATAAAGTGTTGCGATATTATGTAAAAAATAGCTCAAGACATGACAAACCGATGTCAACACCGAAAAAAAAAAATTTATAGTGCCTGATGATAGCTATCCAATTTGTGTTTTTTTTTTTTTTTTTGCATTTCTGCAGGCTGGAGGACAAGGAGGACGACATTGTATATTAGTTGACGAAGAATACAAGTATAAAGAGCGAAAGACTAATCTAAAGGGGTGAGAGGCCCCTCGTCGGCGCCAGCGACGGGCCATCAGATAAGACCCTCGTGTTTGCCTAACCTCTCACCTCCCTCCGCGTATCCTCGGGGGCCTCTGATGGGAGGTGGGTGCTCCCGCTCGTACCCGTGACGGACAAGCCCTGGTGGTAATCCTTCTGGCTCGCGTCTTAATATTCTTCGATTCACGAATTGCGATTAGCAGCGCGGCAAGAGCCACATCCCTCTTTATAATGAGAGCAAATTTTTGCCATTAAACGCGCGGCCCGATACATCTTTATCGCCCTCTCGTCAAACGTTTTTTTTTTTTATTTAATTTATTTCTGCCGGTATTTACATATATATTGTACAGAATATCGCAGGTCATTTTGTCTTTCTCGCGTTCGTCGTTTCTTAAAGCGTGTAGTCGACGGCCCACGCGGTTCATGAACGCATCGCTTATGAAGACATAAATCAAATGCTTTCGCGTGGACCCGCGATGCTCGCAATTACGTACGCGTAAACGTAACGCAATATATAACGACTCGAGATGCTGTATATAAGGGCTCGTTATTCTATGACCTCTTTGAGAATTCGATTTTTTTTTCTTCGCGTTTGGGATTTATTGAAAAATTACCGATGCATGCAAACACTTGGTTATATCTATTTTATTATACAAACTTATATTTTCTGTTGATAATAAAAAAATAAATAATAAAAATGGAAAAAATGGAATTTATCTCGAATTTAGTTTTAAAAAAATTAATTTTATAGTTTTTAATAGATTGGAAATATTTTTTTAGAAATTGTCTTGTGGAGAAATTTTTAACGGCGGCAAATTAACTGCAAGGAACTGTATAGAGCAAGGATCGATATATAAATCGGTTGAGGACACCAATAAGGAGCTTTCTCATGTGATCGTTACAATGCTTCATTAGAGCATTGTCGATACACAATATCACACAATTAGCCGTCTCTGACTCAAAAGAAACCTCCATCGATTGATCGCTCTGTTCGATCTATCCCACATCATGCTGTAACGTATTCTTTGTTGTACTATTATAGTTTCAACAATGAATATATATGGATATGTAGGTGTAATATTTCTTTCTTCGATGCTAATCTAGACATCAAAAATTCAATTAATATATTTAATAAACTTCTTATTATTCAAATTTTAATTCAATATTATTGATTACACTTTTTAGCCATTATTAAAATACTCTTTACCATTTTTTTTAAATCATTAAAACTCTTTCAATGCCTTCATATAGGTAATAAACAAATAATTATGTTACTAAAAAATATTTAAGAATATATTTTTAAGACAAAAAAAAAATTTTTTCAATTATTTATATTGTGATTAATATGATTATTTAAAAATTGCAAGTTTACTTTCACCGTGTATACAAGCTTTTTGTCAGTTCCCGAGTTTGGTATCTCCTGTATATATGTATGTATTTTCTGGTATATGCACGTGCCATCCACTTTTTCTCGAAATATCTTTTTTCTTTTCAGTCTCTAATATACAAAGTCGCGCTAATGAAAATTCCGGTAAAACCTATATAGAATACCAACGATCACATCGGTGGAATGCAGTCCAATTAGAGGACACATCTTCAATCTATGCACCTATACGTGTCTATTCGTCCTCCTGCTGTGATGATAACGCGATGAGTTTTAATTAATATATAAAATTTTTTTTGAAAAATAGATTGTTAAATAACAACAATTCACAGATATTTTGTTAATTTTTTATAAAACACCACGAGGCAATTAAAAAAAAATCTGTCATAGCTTACACTTTTATGTTGAAATGAAAAAAAGTGAAAACATATGCCACGAAAAATTAATAAATAAAGAAATATTTTTTGGTAGTAAAAAATATTGTGGTAAATGTGAGGTGGCGATTTTTTTTTTTTTATGTTTGTATATAAGGTTTTGTTTGTTTAAACAAAAAAGAAGTGGAAAAAAGTACACTTGGATCATGTATATCCGCTGTCGAAATAAAATCGACGATAGTACATATAAACTCTCCCACGCCTATGGGCCCTTGGTCAGCGACGGGAAGAGGAACCTGGCGTGAGTCGTTTTTTGCCAATGCTGTTGTTATAGGCCTCCCCCTTTTCCGATGCGCGCGCGATATATCTCTGTGTGAATCTGGCCCCGCGTTTGTGTTGCGTGCGCTGGGCGCAGGGGTTCGACCCCCGACCCCGGCACGTATTCGCCACACCCGCACACCGAGCGATGCGAGTGTGCCACAACTGAAGGAAGAAATGAGAGAGGGCAAGGTAGGTCTTATAACCCTGGCGCTTCTTCCGCTCGCGCGCGTACGTCTTACATACGGAATTAATAGCTGACCGCCAACGAAAAATCAGCGGTAATGTGATTATCCTATTGCTGCATGGCGTCGTACATGATTTTTCCTTGGCCCTGCATTTACATGAAAATTATTAATCACTCTATTTAACATATATACCCCTTTAAAAAAATTAATTATCACTTGATATGAAGAAAAAGTAATTTTTTTTTCCATGAAAAAAATATTTTAAACTCCACTTTACGAATATAAAATGAAAAAAAAATACAACAAAAAAAATTATCGAGAGTTCCCTCATCCCCATAAAATTCATGGATTTTTATAAATCTACTTTCATGCGACGTGCTGAAAGTCTCGCGGTGGCGATTCCCGATTATTTGCGAGAACATAAATATTCTGGGTGGCCACCCTGTGCTTAAAAAAAAAGTCGCGCGCACACAGAAGTCGCCTATATATTTCTTTTATGCGAATAACACATATACTCATGCATATATGTAGTCTCTGATGCACACACAGCCTATACATCGCTACACAAGAGATATTCTCAAGGCGTGCACTCGGGGGTCACGTCGTCGTCTATGCAAATGAAACGAGAAGCGAGATTCCACGGGATCATCGAGCGAGGACACGCGGTGTCGCGTTACGATCGATAAATGAGTATATGAGGGGAGAGAAAGCTTCTTCGACCTCGCAGATACTTTGCGACTTTATGCACCTTTGTATATCTTAGACCATACTTTCCCCCTGATGGGTTTTCCCTGACTTATTGCTGGAAAAACAGTGTCAAAGATTTTTAGCACGCGGGGTCGATTTTTTCCTCTGATTTCGAGCCCTCTGCACAGGCCCATCAAGCGCAGACGTAATCTTATTAAACGGCTATTAGCCCCTCGCCAAGCCTTGTCAACATTTAGACATCTGGCAGACACACGACGGCACATTCTGCTCAACTCTTTCGCGTGATGCTTATATATCGCACACGGCGTATATATACACGCAATTCGCCTACGCGCGCCAGTTTACTGCGGTTATAATAGAACGTGAGAAACCCAAGTACAAACGCCAAGTAGAAATGTCCGTTGTGGTCAGACCTCGTCCAAATAGGCCGCTGGGCGTCATGTAGGGGAAACAATTTTTTTTTCAACTATAAACGTGTGTGCTTCAATTTTTCAAATAGATAAATAAATTAATTTTGAATATTTTTCAAATTTTGTAAATTAAAAAAAAAACTACAAAATAGTAAATATCTTGAAATCTGCATTTCTGACAAAATTTTTTATAGAATCATTTTTGTAGGTTATAAAATTTTCTATAAAAAATATTCTATACAAAAATTTCATATTTCTAGTCGTTTTTGAGATATTTATTAAAAATGTGATTTTTCAACATATAAAATTTATTCAGACATTTTTTGTGGAAAATTTCGAGGTTTTTTTTTTCATGAATTTAGTTTTCAACGGGTAAAATAAATACTATGTACCAATTGCAGTTGGTGATAACAACAGAGCTTCCCGCAGCGCTGTTATGAGCTTGCAGAGGGGTTGAAAAAAGCTTTGGCAAGTATCCAGAATTGAACGGCATCTAGATGGTGGTATCTTCCCGTAGATCGGAATTCAGGTACACGGTAGCACTACCTCAAGGCGAAGAAGGCGCAGAAGGGATGTGGAGGGTGGCGGGAAGGCACGAATGAACACCACGAGCCGGGCAAAGACGAGAAAAGCATATAGGTATATATAGAAGAGGCAATATAAGTCCTTATACTTGTCTTATTCACTCGCTCTCTCTCGTCGTGTATACGCTGTGCAGAGTTGCCCTCTGGGGTTCCGCGAGCCCCAGGTGATCTACGGTCCTCAACCAAGCCCCTCATTAACGCCTTTGCTAAGAAATTACACGCAGTCGGTGGCGAACAAGAGCAAAAAGGTGTCGAGTGTACATGGAGACTTTGCTTCAGCTCTGTCCTTTTTTCCCTCGCGAATTCCCTCGCCATTCGAGTGTTGCACACTTGCTTTAATCGCGATTTTAGACTTGAATCTTTATTTTATTTATTCCCCACTCGAAAATTACACTAAATTCATCCATTAACGATTTTTTTAATCCATAAACTACAACAAAAAACATATAAAAATTAGCAATTCATGTGAAGAGAGTAATAATTTTCTCTTATTTTTTCTTTTAACCACACAATTTTCATTATAATTTTTTGAATATAAATTTTAATTGAATTGTCGTTGTGGTGCATACATGTCATGAGATTTTCGCTTGATGCACCACGTGATGAACAATAAAAAAATCCCAGGGGATATATGTTATATACAAGAGAGGGAGTATAGGCGAATGGAAAGAAAAAAAAAATTAAGGACGTGGAGCAGTTGTTTATTAATTAATGCAGTGTAGCCTCTTGGTTGACCTTTCTCGAGTCATTTTATTCGGTATTTATTCGTGCTGCGATGAAACAGAACGCAGGCAATCTCTTTTCTCTCTCCCGTCGCGCGCGCGATGCGCCTCAAACTCATGCTGCTTATATGGGGATTTATTAATAATCCACGCACCGGGGCCTGAAATTGCTCACCACTAAAAAAACTCGATCACTGTAATCTCATTATTTATCATGGCAAGAGAAAAAATCCATTTAAAAATATATATATTATTTTAAACGATGATGAAAAAATATTTACAACCAGGCGTCAAAATATGTTTTAGAGATCACGACACTGAATTATAGTTGGATATCAAGTTTTTTGTTTGAAAGTTTTAGATGAAAAATTGTTTTTTACAATAAAACAGCACTGAAAGTGTTGAATAGGACGGAGGAAAAAGTGTTTATACAAGTGGCATAAATCAGGGAGGCTCTATCCCCACCTGATGCACGGCCTCACGCGCTCATGTCTTTCACATTTCCTCGTCGTCGTTGTACACACGACCTGCGTGCGCCCCTCCACTTTAACCTCCGGCTCGCTGGTAATTACGTTAGGACGCTTACCGATCCATCGTTGCTGGTTTCTAAATTATCTCGTCGTTGGAACGCCGCTCCTATACGAAAGCCTCTAACTCAACGACATTCGATCTCTCCTCTATATAGCGTCTGCCAGACATTTTTCTCGAGCATGAGAAACAAACGATTGTATATATATATATCCAACAGCCACATCTGCCGTGAGATATAAATTTTTTCTGATTTTTCGTCAGCTCTCTCTCCTCGCAAATTAGTCGCAAATTATTCCTTCGAATTGACTCGTTAGAAAATCCAAGTACGTTGCATATATGCATGCGCACACATCACCCTTTCGCGTTCTCTTCGTGCCATCATTAATCAATAACAATCAATCTTACCCGGCGCGCTTCGAACCACAATCTCAATTAATCCTTCGAGCATTTTGCATCCAGACAATTCCGGGTTTGTTAAACTGTCATTGCTATTTTTTTTATTCCTTATAATTCACCAACAGTTGTATCCATGTGTCTGTAATAATAAAAATAAATGGTTAAAAAGCAAACCCCATATGTGATTGATGTTATAGTAAGTTAACGACCGAAAAACTTCTTTTTTCTTTTTTAAAAAAATCAGATATTGTTTTTTATTCATAACTTTGAAATTAAATTAATATATTGATATTTTATATAGTTTTCAAAAAAACGCGTGAAGTCTCCTCTATTTCTGATATTGCTATTAGGATTAATGGTGCGACACAACACTGTACGCATCTATACGATATACGGGCCGTGCAATAAGGCTTTTAGGAGATTTTAATGAGACTTATAAATTTTTTTTCAGCTCACTTTTGTGCATCTTTGATGAGAAAAATATCGCGCAGGTGTTGTCAACGGTGCGAGGATGAGTTTGCACACATGACAGTGAACGAGCATGTGCGTGAGGTCGACTGGCTTGGGTGAAAGTCTCTCTCGTGCAGGTCACTTCCTTGCACACCAATGAATGGTCCAATCTTCATTATTTAAACATTTTTTTTTTTCCCTCGCCTGCCGACTATACACTGCATGCGTTGGACCCGCGCGTGCATTGTCTGTTTTTATTCTCGGCCTGTGTCACTGTAGCTCTTGAAAACCACGATAAATTCGCGCTACCTTGCATCCGGCGTCGTGACCTCAGGGTCGGATATTTTGTGTCACGCGCATTTTCTTTTGTTTTTCAAGTGCTAGGCCGAACAATCAACCATTTATTCACCTTTAAAATACACTTAAAAACAAAATATACAATTAAAAAAAATTTTTATTTTTTTTATTCAAACTAAAGAATCTGGCATTTATATTTTGAAGAGGGTGAAAAAAATGTAAAAAGGCCACATATATGACTTGACGAGTGATGAACATTAGTGAAGATCACACACCTCAATATTTCCCGATACCGGTTTGCTTTGATTTCATTAATGGATCGGGTGCGCACTAATGCAAGGATGTTTGCCAAGCTCTCGACGCGCATTAGGAAATATCGCTTGGCTGATTGCGCATGCGTTTTTACGCGTTTGATGGCACATATGCGCGCGTGTAAAAGACACAAGAAGGAATAGAGAAAGGCATGATTCGTGTATATTTCTCGCAGGTGAGGATAATTTTTGCAATTTTTTATTTTCGCTATTTCTTGGTTCTCTGCGCGCGTTGACTTGAACGCGCGACCTAGCGGAAAATTAACACTTCTAGACGCGACTCTTCTCACTCGAGACGTTTGCTTATGTTAATTCTCGACGACTGCGCCTCTGTCGCCTCAAATATATCAATTAACATCGTCATCAAAGCTGAATCCGCGCGCAGATCCATTTGAATTCCTTCTGACTCGTTCACTCATTCTCTCTCTCGGCATTTTTTCACCAGTGATATGTGGGCACCCATGTGAAAAGAACGCATTGGCACGATTTCTAGGTTGATCGTAATTAATTATTCACACAGGATCAGTCGTGGATACATATAGAACAAGAGAAATATAGTTAGACTTGCTGCAGTGAGCTCATTTCAAGCGATACATCGTCCTCCTAATTAGTTTGGAATCGTTTAGTATACGTAATTGTGTACGAGGATTATTTTTTGGTCATAATATTACGATAAAAAATTCCGCAAGTCACGCTATGTTAATTTTTACACTTTTGTTAATTAAAAAAGACAGAGAAAAAAAAACATCTATTTACATAAAATATTTATTGATTTAAAAATAAAGTAAAAAAATTAATATAAAAAACAATAACCTTGCAAAAAAAACATTTTTTTTTCCAAGTTTTTCATTTTTATTTTGCTTTATTTAAACAATTATTTATTATTTAAATTAAGTATTTCGACTGAAGATTGAAAAAAAATGTATTGTTTATATATAAAAAAAAAAATATTTGCGACTAAAATAGAAAAAAAAACTGCAACGCTTGTGATTCCAAGTAGAACAACCGCGTTTTAGTCAGCCAAAAAAAATTTTTTTTATTACCGTCAGACAAAAACCTTTTTCAAATAATTTTTTAGACTTTATTATTGCAAAATATGCTTGGATAAGTCTTATATGAGTATGCAACGAGTGAAAATTTATAAATATTACTATTTTCCAAAATATTGACCCAAAAAAAATATGGAATTTTCTTTAAAATTCATGAAATATCGAGAAAAAAAATTAATTATCTCTAGAAAATATTTATAATTTTCATTTTTTTTTTTTTTCAAATAATTACAATGATTAAAACCCTGCAAGACGTTCAAATTAATTTCTCAGGTTCTAATTTTTGCTCATTTTTGTGAGAACTAAAAAAAAAAAAGGGGGAAAAAAAACTCTATGAGACTGAGAAGATGGTCGCGCAGAGAGTTACCGATTTCTGGTCGCGAGAGTCGAATTCCGCTCGTTCCTGAGCACAACGTCCGCCCTTTGTCCGCCATTATTTACGGCGAAGGCCACACGGGGCCACGGGGACCGCGTAAATTATGGTTGGAACTCGAGTTTCATAAATTCCCTGGGCGAGATATGGAGCGACAAATTCAACGTCCACCCGCGACACAAACTCTTTGACTTTATTCTGAAGATTTTTTATTTTTTTCCCCACAGCCACATCAATAGACCCACAAAGAATATTCGCAGTGTAGAAAAGTATATGCCGCCATATTAAGAAAGAGTGAATAATCCTCCCGACTGACTCGATTCGCATGCCATTAGTTAGAGTCTACCATCGCGCGCATGTTCTATAGCATAATTCTCAATCGTTTGCCGTTACTTGACGTTGGAAAATGTCCACCGACTGATGTCTTATCGCTCTTTTATTGCTCCATTCATCGAGAGACTTGCGGCAGTCCCTTGATTGGAACGAACGCGCTGTAAATTCCAACTTTTATTTTATGCCTCGCACATAGGACCGTAGTTTCCGAAAGATTAATCATTCTGCTCAACGATATTTCGATAGTTATTTATAATAGTTTAAACACTAAAAATCTTGTTTAAGCTGTAAATAATATCGATATAAAGGCTTTATGATAATTTTTTTGTTAAATCAGTCAAAAAAGTTTCTCGCTATGAAATTGAGGAGACATAAATCACCAAGATCGTAAATTGAAAAGTCTTGAGTATTGCGAGAAATTGAAAAGAGCAAAGTTTTCCGTGAGGCAACATACAAGCGTGCTTGGCTGCCTGCAGGCCGGCACATTGCAAGTGCGAAGTCAAAAGCCATATCCGCGGTGCGTAAGGTGCGCAACAGTTTCCACCGTGTGCCGTACATAATAGAGGTTAGCCACACGATGGTAAATCACGGGACGCCATGCGGGCGTATAGTTATATCGTGCGTGCGTGATGGAAGATTAGTCCGGCATTGTGCGAGCACGGAGGTGGCACGCGATGATTTATCGCTTACGAAAATGCGCGCACGGTCGCGCGACGTCTCGCGCCCTTTAGGCACCGGGATTCCCCCGCTTCACGCACCAATTTTTTTATATCTAGAATAATCCCTACATTTCTTTGACCCTTCAGTATATATATAGTAATATAGGAGATTTTTTTATTTCCATCGATGAAAAAGACCGTAATGGCTGTTTGCGCGGGTTTTGAGTGAAATAACCTACGTTAGGTCAGCCGAAAAAATGTTTTTTTTTGCTCCTTTCTCGATGGATCAACTTTAATAATGAGTTTTATGTTTGAGGCCAAAAAAAAAAAATTTTGTTTTCCATCAAATTGAGTCATTTGTGAAATATTAAAAAAAAAGAATTTCAAAAAATCAATAATAACTCAAAAATTATGAAAGATATAAGAAAATTTATTTAACATTTTTTGAAAATAATGCAATTGTCTATCATTTATTTAGAACAACATTTTTCGATATTACCTTTATATACCGAGTTATCATCAAAAAACCAAGAAAGTCACGAAAATGTCAAAATTTCCAGAGAGTATATGTCTTCCAAAATTTCCTGTTTTATTCACCCAGTGAGTAAAGTGGTGAGCCTATAATTACTCGATGAAATGAACGTATTTTGTGGTGAAAATCTCATATTTTTTCGGTCCATGACTCGATTAATGCTGAAAAAAATGTTTTAATGTTACGCAAAAATTAACAAAATGTAAATACGCGAAAAATTTCTACTCACTGCTCTTCTAAGTAGAGTAAAATATTTTATACATTGCTATTATTCACTATAATTAATTTATCATTTAAAAAAATTCATCATATTTCGTATCCAAAAATCCGAAAATTTATTACATATATAAATAAAACATTAACACGCTGTTGTTGACATTTTTATGTCATTTTCAACTACCTGAAAGTTACTTCTTCAAATAAATACCTTACATTTTTGTATTATCACAATTTTTTTACAATTTAATTCAGTAATCGTCTGGTAGATGATCAAGTGTATTCCCAAGAAGGAGTTCAATAAATTGCCGAGGCGTTGGAAGCAACAAAGAAGGGGGAAATAACGTTCGATGTCACAGTAGCATGCACATGTAGTGTATACTATTTCTCGCAGTATTTCGTGAGAGAGAGAAACAAACTGCATGAAAACACATCCCTTCGGATGTTGTGCAGCTTGTCGAGGAGCTTCCACGCAGGGACAGGGACGACTTTCAGGGTCTACAAATTGCATTGTTCACTTTGTACGATGTTGCCATTGAAAGTCGTTTGTTTTATCGACTGCCTAAAATTCTTAAATTATTCTCCAAGTGCCTCCGTGCAGCAGCAGCCACACAAACTCAACAACTTCCATCAGATTAAAACGTGTGCGATAAAAGACATCCAAAGAGCGACAATACCCTCTGCCACTGATTGAGAAAGACACATCTGAACACAGTGGCGACCGGCAAGTCAGGACCAAACTCTATTTTGCGGTGGACGCGCTGGCTATAAGATGTCATCAAGAATTATGGTGATTGCGCAGAGTCTGCTACCATTTATAGTGGTCTTGTCCACAGTATCGTAACTCAAACTCTCACAAAGGGCAGTAAAAAATCTCCACCCACCTCTGCACA
Organism: Macrocentrus cingulum; assembly: GCA_002156465.1. Taxonomy (NCBI): domain Eukaryota; kingdom Metazoa; phylum Arthropoda; class Insecta; order Hymenoptera; family Braconidae; genus Macrocentrus; species Macrocentrus cingulum. Next base: position 32,902 of record MVJL01008560.1, read on the forward strand.
ATGATATAATTATCGTTGAAAACCAAAAATAACTACCTATTTTTGCTCTATTTCCACATTTACAAATGAAATCTTCAAAAATTCTTGAGATAAAAATTGAAAATCCGTCAGAACTACAACTTAAAATACCTTTTGAGCACCTGCCAAGTAGTTGAAAGGCCTTGAAACAGTGACAAGACTGGTGTTTGACTGAAATCTCAAGCTTATCAGCCTGTCTCAATCATCAATCATGATGAAATGAGGTGCAATTGTCCAATGGTGATGCTGCCGCGATTGCAAACAAAGCCTTATGCGATTTATTCACGTGTAACGAGGCACGCATTTCCATGCCAACTCACGTATTTGGGTGCTCCGTCATTCCTCGAGGGATTATCCGAGCAGGAAGAGCAAGTAGGAAGCACCTCGCTCGTGACCCGGCGGCAAAGCAACCTCTTGGACACACGGCACAGGCGAATAGTCGTTTAAACTCTCTCAGCGGCCTGTGATGCAGTCTCTTCTTTCCTCTGCGAGGAGGAGCGTAAACCGATCCGTATAGGAGATGGGAGCAAATGACAACGCGTGCTTTGCATGTCGAGTTCTTTCGTTGCGCTGTTGCTCCTGCTGCTGGATCCTACACACTCTTTATTCGCGGTGTCCTCCTTGGCCGCGTGCGATCTGGCTCGCTGCTTCTCTCTGTCGGGCTCGCATGGAACGCGGGAGTAAATAAGGCGGAATCTGCACGTCGCATTGTTTGACTTGGCGGACGGACGTCTAGGGCGACGGTAAAGGGACCGACGCAGTGCAACGACAAGACCGCGAGAGACAGCAGCCGCTGATTTGCCAACGACGCCCGACGCGCATACACGCGGAAACCCTCTTCTTTCTTATATACGACTTGTCTTGCAAATTCCGCAATGACGATTATAACTCTGCTATATATTCTTTCATTGTCCAACTGCGCGCAGTCGTCATCGCTGGTTTTACTCGCACGAAATCTCACAGAAAATTCGACACATTCTCATGACAATTGCAAGTATATGGTAAAATCATAGAGCACACCTCTTTTTGGTTATTGTTGTAGAAAGTTTATTATTTATTTTTAGGCTAGGCTTTTGGCTTGTTCTCTGGTCAAATTAATCCCTAGCAGTTGAACGACCCTTTATTGGAAATTTGCAATAAAAGTGTTCATATTTTTAATAAATTATTATTTTTATTCGTAAGCACTTATTCATATTTAATAAATCATAAGTGTAAAATCAGAAAACACAAAAACTGTAACGCCTGTTACTTTTGACATCGTAGAACAGTAAATATTTTATTCCAACTGCTTTATATTATATTTATTAATAAAAAATTTGCATTGATGGATTTTTGTGTTATTCGTTACATTAATATTTATCACAATTTAATATATTATTATATACTGATTTTTAAACGTCACTTTGTCAACTGGCACTGTGTTTTAATTGCGTCCAATCTACCTTATACTGTATATCACCGTAGTTGTTGTTTATAATTCAGAAAATACACCGAGTTTTATGCTAATTTTAAATACCAAACATCCTTGGTAATAAATAAACAGATTATGATGAATTTCAAGTGTTTTTATGAAAAATTGCTGATAAAATCGTGTCTACGCCAAAAAAAAAAATTCCGGATGGTCGTTAAAAAATGAAAAAAAAAAAAAAATCATTGATTATAACTAAATTTAAAAAAGTGGGACCTAGAAAATTTTTTTAAAATGAAGATTTACGTGTCGCGAATAGAAAAAAAAAAAGATTTAGTTTGATTGAGTGTAGAGCACACGCTATTGCTTTATATAAGGGGTGTGCAAGAGAAAAATTTTTATTTCAATATGTATTCTGATGTCTAGAATATTTTTAAACAATGGTTAACTAGGCAAAATTGCCTTTTTATCACACAATTTAAAAAGTCAAACTATTTGTTTTCTAGATCAGAAATGCCTTGGGGGTGAGGAGTGGGCGCAATTATTTTTGACATTGTCGAAGATAATCAGATGAGTGAAGACATATATATTTAAGGTTATAACTATCACATTTGGGCGGACAATTTCACGTGCATCACGACTACGGCCTCCTTCGTGACCTGCACGACGTCACGTATTGGCTCCCACCAATGATGGTGTTTACAGTTTCCGCGAAAGCACCACAAACGTGCGCATTATAATCCCCTTGGAAAATATCGCGTGATTCACTCGTCGGGGCCAATTTGCGCGTCGTCGCCCGCAGATCTGTGTGCCTGCTGCACCACACACACACACACACAGTTTTACATGTATTGATGCATTGGCGAGGAGGCATATGGAGGTGTCTTCATGTGCTCATTTTTTCCCCGGCATGGAACATGCTTGATGGGGAGCTGATTGAAAAATAGACAAGCGGCAGAAGGTGAGAAATGTGAGTCTGGTCGTGAGCGATGTCTACAAACACCTGTCAACCGCTTGACATATCGCCCTGATAAACCCACTCGCCTTTAGCTCCCACAGATTTTTACATATACGTGAGGACACTCTTTTATACATAGAGAAATTAATTCACAAGTCTCTCGTGAAATTTCTCATCGTTCTCATTAAAAAATAAATCCACAGACATTTATTTTTTCTACGGGATCTAGAGTGAAATAATAGTTGCAGGTTATACATAGGATGTTGGTGATCAATTTTTAGCTTTGGGTATACGCGGGCTGCTTGAAACACTAGACAGGCCTGCTTTAGCATTGACTAATGCTGTGTGGAGTGGTGAAGATGAGAGACATTAATATCCGATGAAAATGTCTCCCTCCTTGTCCGCTACGACTGATGGTCTGTTCATACGTGCGTGGGGAGTGTGAAGCGGCACGCTATTTACCTGCGTATTATTAATCGCTGTCTTGTTGTTTTTTAAGTATTTTAATCGCGATTGAACATTCTGAAAATTCTTTAGCTTGATGATGGTCGCTTTTCTTCGTGAAAAAGACAAATTTTTCATGAAAGAAAATATTTTAATTGCATTAAATGTTTGGGGAAAAAATCTTTTTTAAGATTTTCGTTGGAATTTATCATAAAAAGGTGTCATTTATTCAAATCATCGAGTGATAAACTGATGATGATACTTGAATTGAGCACTAAAGTTAGATTTTCCGCTTGTGGATATATATAAGAGTGTATTTGCAAGCCGCATATACAAACGGCCGCGCAAAGATCGCAGATGCAAAGGAGTCCCGCGTGCTTTTAAACTCGCCGCGCCTGCAAAGCAGATAAATTTGCCCGGTTCAGTCGATCTATTAATTTGGAAAGTCTTCCATTTTTACCCGCGGCAAGCCTCAGCTCGGCCCGATTTTTTCTAGCACTGCCACGCGCGCGCGACGTGCTCTCGACGACACCACCACTATTGGCGATATGAAAACTCCATAATTCACGCGCGAGAAACATAGAATCGAGATAGCAGGTATTCAGGCAGAGTCGCACAGGTGGTGAATGAGCGTATAATCGAATTATTCGATCGATACGATGCCACGAGAATGGACCGTATATAACTTAGTCATGTTGAGAAGAAAAAAAAAAAAAAACGAGTGAGCAATAAGGGCTCACTGGTGATTTGTCACGTGCAATTTATTGCTTTGAATGTCTCAGTAGTATATTTTTTATAACTACAACTGATCGCCAAAATAACCTGCTTATTTTGTAATATATATTTATCATCAAAATTATGCAGATTATTTTTTTTATAAGTCATGGCGAATATCAAAACAATTTTGCAAAAGAATTTTCCAGAAAATAAATTTTTAAAATCAAACAAAAGTCCTAAAAATAAAAAAGAACTAAGTGTTTTATGTGTCTAAGATTAATTTTAGAACGTTTAGTTGAAATTAAAAAATTTTTATTTTTCAGTGAAATTTTCGAACGGGTATACATTGGAAATCTAGCGATTTTTGTGATTTTTTCAGTTTTTTTGCGATAACTCAGTAAATAAACAAAATATTGAAAAATGTTATATAACATAAATAATTAAAGAATCAATTATCTACAAAAAATGTTAAATAAACTTTTTTTTAACTCTGATTGTTTCTGAGATATTACAAATTTTTTAAAATTCTTATTTTTCAAAATATCTCGAAAATAAAAAAAAATATCGAAAAAATTTATCCTATATTTTTTGTAGCAAATTATATGCCCAATCATTTTACTCTTATGATATTTTCCGTTATCTCGATCGATAACAGAGTTATCAGTGAAAAACTAACAAAATCTCAAAAACCAAGAGATTTCCAGGGGCATATCAAAAAATTTCATAAAAAAAATTTTTGTTTCATTAGCACTAAACGTTCTAAAATTCATTTCTAATGTAAATAATACTCGGTTATTGTTAATTTTAAGACTTTAGCAGAACATACCCCATTTGCATAGTGCGAAAACGACGTGTAAAAAATCGTTGGTCCAATTTAAAAATTAATTAGACCAGAAAAAATGGATTGGCGGGTGTTTTACGTGTTGAAAAAGCTTGCGATAAAAAATACAAGTGAGCAAGAGAGAGAAACTGCTTGGCGCGCGTGAGCATAAATCTAAGAAGACGACGTGGGAAACGACGTCGCCGCGGATTACGCCCCCCTAGCAAAGTATATATATACGCGAATGGACGTGAAGAAAAGGGATTCACTTTGGAGTACGCGGTGTCGGTGGTTCGTGACCTTATCCACGATACACTCAGGTCAGAATTACCCTTGTGCAGTAATTTTTTATCAAGGCGCCACGTCATGCAGGCTGCAATTACTAATTTAGAGGCGAGACCAAGTCGTGCCAAAAGTGCGCTCTTCACTCATGAGCGCCAGTGCAGCCACCGGCACCGCCCTCTTCACGTTTCATATGATTTGATGGGTTGCAAAGCGGCGGCTTTGTACTGCACGTTTATGAAATAGTCGAGGCACATTTAATGCATGCGCACCTATCGCCTGCCTCGCGGGGATGACGGAAGGGTTGCAACTCTAACGCCAAGCCTGAACTGGGTAGTCGATAATTACACGGCTGTCGGGCCTTGCTGCACTCTGAAATCCATCCCAGAATCTGTTAATCCCAAACAATTCACCTTTTAATAATTAAAAACTTGCCCGCCTTACACAACTAATTCGGAAATTTTCACCTTTCCATCATTGTTCAACAGCCAGAACCTTGAAAATATAAATCCCAACATGTAAAAACTTTTCGTTTATTGTTTAAATTCAAAAAAACAATTTTTTTCATTTAATTTCTTCCTTGGTATGCTAATTTTTCATTTTATTCAAGTTATTTGGAAAAAAAAATTAATTAAATCACTGTAAATTACAGTAAATTACATTTGTTTGAGGGATTCATAAAAGAATTAGGGGGACATTCAAAGTCTTTAGAAAATTCTGCAATATTTTTCAGACCACCATTGACCTTATACTCGGGTAAAATGTCGTAAAAATCAATGTCTTCCGTTTGATCTTTGATAATGGTGCATTGCATTCTAGCAAAAGCTAGCCAGAAGATTTTTTTTGCAGAGTAGTTTTCTAAACCTGGAAGACGTTGCTCAGTTTTTTTATTAACCAAGTTTTGGTAGGCTAAATAAGCCAGTTGAGGTCCCTCGCTCGTTTGAATATAGTCGTTCATGTGATTTGGGTTAGATTCAACCTAAAAAGGGGGAAAGAAAAAATTATTATGCTTGGTCTGAGTGAAAATTTGAATTTTACCTTGTAAACCAATTTATTTTTCGTCATATTTTGCAGTTGGTTCTTCAAGCACTCAACCTGCTCTTCATAACCCTTGTTAGCATTTACATCCGACCATTTATAGAGTTGTCCTTTTTTGTCTAGTACTCGAGTATTATTGTTAAATTGATAGACAAGTGCATTAGCGATGGCAGTTCCGATTACAGCGTAGTTTAGGTAGTCAGGACGATTCCTAACGGACTTTTTGCCTTGTAAATATGCAGCCGGAAATCCTACGGGTATTGTTTAATTATTAATTTAATTATGAGTTGAAAAATGAATTTTTCTTTTTGCTTACCAGCTTCGTTGAGACTTTCGATTATGTATGGATTTACTGCTATATGTGATTTAGTGACTAATGAATTTTTGTCAGTCGATCCAGTCAGACTTCGGACTAATTTATCCATCATAAATTTCCGCGTGTTTGCTAAAATCTCTACTATATTGTCTGCATCTATTTTTAAATCTTGATAAAAGTTTTGAATATTTTTCTCATCGACTAACTCATCCGAGTAACCGATTAAAAATTCTACTGCTGCTATTTTCGATTGGAAAAATTCTTTGGTCGTATTGTCCAGATATTTAATCTGAAAAGATAGTTATATCGTTTAATACTAGATATAATTAAAAAATAATTATTAAAAAGTATATTTACTTCGTTGACATTGTCTGAAAATTTTTTTCTTATATTTTTAAGAATGTGTGTCACAATTTTTTTGTCATTTTTGTTGAAATATTCTGCAAGGTACAGTGCAGAAACTCCAACAGAAAAATATCCTCGGATAATGTTCATACAATTCTTCCATTTTGGCTCTGAAAAACTTTCAACTCCACTTTGTATTAATTTAAATTTCTCAGCTGCTGCTCGAAATTTCTCAGGTAAATAGGGCATTGCTTCTAGAATTGCACTCCACACTGCATAATTTGCTTGGGTTTTTTTGGATGTTGTGTTAACCAATCTTTCGAGATTCGAAAAATAGTTGGAATCTCTTATATAAATTTTTGTACTGTCATTCACTGATGGTCCGGGTTTTAAAAGTCCATTCAAGTAAATTTTCCATGGTATACTGGGCCATTTTTGTGTCATTACTTTTATTGTCATTGGCTTGAACCACGGCAGAGGTAATGCATATAATTCTTGTGGTGACATAGAACCCTATTTTTAAACAAATTAAAATAATAACAGATAAGTAAAAAAAAAAAAAACAAATTAAATGCCGATTGTTAATTAAAAATCACATTGGAATGGTTAATTAACGTTTTTCGTGCAGTTAAAGCACTTGGAAAATGTTTTTTTACAATTGAAATACGAAATTATCTGATAAATTCCAATTTATTTTTTCTAATATTTCTTAAAATAGAAGAAAAAAAAATGTTTTTAGGTCTTAAAAAATTTTTAGATATTTTTCGTTTGATCTAATAACGAGTTTTAATAATTTAAAAAATGTTCAAACTCACGTTAACCAGCTGAATTTCAAAATTAACAAGTTCTGCCAGCTCCTTGTGGACTTGATTCGAATTAACACCCAGTAGTTCAACAACTTCTATCATGTACGAGAGGTATCCATTGATAATAGTACTGTTTGTCAATTGTTTGTGTGTAATTTGATGATGACTCGGTGGACTTAGCTAAATCAGAAAATAAAATTTAATTGGATAATTATCAAAATTTATAATTAAAAATTCATACAAGAATTGCTTTTCTTTCCTCGGCGATACTGAAATCGAGGAAATAACTTTCGGAAAGTCCAATTTCACGAAATTGAAGAGCAGAATTGACCCAAGAAAATTTTTCATAACTTTTATTATCAAAAACAGGCCATTCTCCAATTTGATGTAACAACTCCTTGAGTGGGCCAATTCCTTGATCCTCAATAAGGTCTAAAAATTATTTTAATACACATAAAATTTTTTTTATTCTATTTAAAATCGACAAAATAATCATTAAACTTACCAACGTCTACACATTTTCTATATGCAGATTTAAGAAATGCAGAAATATCTGAATCACTTGAAGTTTTGGGAGATTCAAAAATTCGTTTAAACTGCTCATCAATGATTTTTTCATCCTCAGAAAATATATTGTAAAATGGTGTATCAAAAGAAATATTGGAATGGACAAATTTACCACAGGTAAATTGATAAAAATTCGAACAAGGATCGACATTAAGGTCCATAGAATCTTGCAGACTTTTTGCTAAGAAAAATAAAAAAAATCTAACTATTCATTTCTAAAATAATATTTAAAATAACTTACCGAAATTTTTACACTCTGTGGTTACACATACATCACTTGCAGGTGATGCATTCGCTAATAAAAGCCACTGCGTAAAAAGTAACACAATCCTTGAGCCAGCAAACATGCTAGATGTAGTAGATTTTTTTGTTTCGCTAAAGACAGTCGTTTCAGTACTGATTCAATGCCGTATTACCGTGTTTATATAGTTTCACACGGCCTTCAAGTGATATTGTAACACTTGTATGATGTTATCGAAATTTATTTTTACTGCCGTCAAGCTGGCATTTTTCTAATACCCGTAAAACCATTCTTTGCTGATACTATACGGATAATAGATACATATGAAACACAGATGACACGACAAATGACGCACAGACAAAGTAAACGCAAATCTTCTAGCACGTAAAAAATTTATTTTAAAAACAGACAGTAGGAGATGCGCATAGATACCACGAAATTAATTATTTTGTAACTTCCATTTTCAAGGTTTAACGTTGTAAACATTATTTTCCATCCTTATTTTAATCCTTATTTTAACCCTAAATTAATGGGAAATAATCATGTAATATGGTGTTAAATGTTTTGCTTATTCATGATATTTTTTCTACAGTTAATTTAGAGTCCTAAAAACATCCAAAAAAATTATCAACCCCCTGGTGCCATTTTAAAGACCATCGCACACGCCCAAACCTCAAATTTATACGAAATAATTATGAAATATAGTGTTAAATGCTTTCCCCCGCGATAATATTTTTCTGATAGCCACCTGAGAATCCTAAAAATATTTTAAAAAATGTACTACCCCTTGGCGTCGTTTTAAAGACCATCGCGCACCCTCCAAACCCCAAATTAATGGAAAATAGTCATGTAATATAATGTTAAATGGTTTGTTTATTTATGATATTTTTTTTACAGTCAGTTTAGAGTCCTAAAAAGCCCCAAAAAAATCTAAAACCGTTAAATCTATAATACAATTCATGTGTCAACTGATGTTAAGCATCACCAGATTTTACATTTATCAACAGGATTCATGTTGGAATCAGTTGAACACCCAAAATCAGCAGAAAATTCTGGGCTATTTTTCAATACTCCCATTCCACGATATTCTTCTGACCATCCTTTCGCTTCAACACTCTTTTTAGTATTTTTTTCCACTGAACAAAACGAATTTCCGAAAATAATCCAAAATAATTGCTTCGGAGAGTACTTCTCAAATCCTGGTAAACTCTTTTCTGTCTTGGATAATTTCTCATACGCTGAATAAGCCGTTTTAACGCCTCCATTTATCCACAGATAAGTGTTTAATGCTGCATCACTAGATATCTGAAAAAATACATAAAATAGATTGACTAGTTATTTTAAAAAAAATGAAAATATTGACATACATTTAAATTATATTTCTCCAGATTATACGCATTTAATTGGTCTTTGAAGCATTTGATGTTTTCCAAAAACGGCTTTTCTGCCTCTTCCGTCCACCAATTTCGCAGTGTCCCATTCGCATCAAACTGTCGACCATACTCATCAAATTGACCGCTAATTAACGGCCCGATATCAGAACCACATAGAGCGTAGTTTACGTAGTCTGGACGATTTTTCTCATAACATTTACTCTGGAAATATGCCGCCGTAATCGCTAGAAATATTTTACAATAGCATATATTTAACCATATGTATTAATAAACAAAAATTAATATCAATACCCAATTCATTAAGATATGATAGAAATGTTCCAGGCACCAAGACGAAGCGTGTCAGTTGAAGCCAAGCACTGTCATCAAGTTTTGTCATCATATTTCGAACCATTTGGTTCATGTAATGCAACTGAGCATTCAATATAGTACTGAGAATACTATCCGAATTGCGATTAAGGTTCTGGTAGTACTTTTCTACACTATTATCATCCATCAACTGATTTGGATAGCCCAGTAGCGTCAGTGTCTGATTTAATTTCTGATGAATAGCATCTTTTGTTTCTTTATCCAAATATTCAACCTGAAAAACCAATCAAAAATATTTAAGTATTAATTAAACAGCTTTTTTTGTTGAATGGTCACCTTTTCCAAGTCACTCAGAAATATTGTTCGAATGTAATAATACATTTCGGAAATGTCATTTTTCATTTCTTCTTTAAAGTGCTTTCGAATGTACATTGCATTAACTCCAGTTTTTAAATATTGCATTAATAAATCAATGCACTGTATTGACCGAGAATCAGCAGATTGATTTTTAAATTCTGCTGTGGCATCTCTAATTTTTTTTACAAGCGTAGGCGTCAATTCATTCACTGCCCTCCAGCCTGCATAGTTGGCTAAAGTCTTTTTAGATGTTTTATTCAAAATTTCTTCGAAACTTTTGATGTATTGCATATTGTATACATAAACTGAAGAATTTCCGTCATATTTTGGCCCTGGTTGCAGAATTCCATTTAAATAATTTATCCAAGGTATTGTACTGAAGTTTTTATGAAGTTCTGCTAAAGTTATGGATTCAGAATTTGGAATTTGATTTCGAGCCTACGGATTTTAAATAAGAAACAATCATTAAACATGATATTCAATTTTTTAGAGTTATTTTTTAGTACTTTTATAAGATCCGATTCAAATTTAATGACGGCTTCTAACTCTTTTTGAGCTTTGTCTTCTTTAGCGCCAAGAACGACAGCAACATCAATCATGTACTTTAAGTATTCTTTTAATCGTGTGCTATTACTGCCATCAGACACATCGTTCAGGGTAATTTCGTGATCAGGTGGATGTATCTAGATTTAAAAAGACAGAGAAAGTTGTAATTAGAAGTTCAGATCAGTTGGATATTTGATAAAAAGGTTTAGGAATATGGGTAAACAGTTTTGAAAATTTTTAAATTGTATACGAACGTGAACAGCATATTGATGTTTGTTGTTCAAATCGGCATCTAAGTCAATTTTGAAAAAATATCCCCCAACAAGCCCGTTCGTACGAAATTTGTGAGCGGACTTAACCCAATTAAAGTCCTTCTCATTCCATTTGTTACCTTCTACAACAGGCCACCCGCCAATTGCACTCAGTAATTTTTTTAAAGGATCTAGTCCTTGTTTTTCAATATTATCTGCCATGTGAAAAAACAGTAGTTTTTATGTTGATAAATCTTTGTTTTTTCTTTAAATACGTACTTTCATTCATGCACTGTTTGTAGGCAGTTCGGATGAATTTGAAGATTTCTAAATCATCCTGGGACCCGCTTGAATCTTCAAAAAGTTTTTTCAACAAGTTCTTAACGATGTCCAAACTTTGGGCATTGATGTCTTCACTGTTTTTCATGGTTTGCAGAGGCGACCCGGGATATTTTCCACAAGTAAACTTATAAAAATCATCACAAGGGTCGACTTTTGGATCCAGAGAATTCTTAATACGAGATGCTGAAATTTTGGAATTTTAGGATTAAATTGAATTAGTTGTGTTTAAAATACTCACCGATATCTCGGCATTCTTCGGTATCACAAACTGCCGCCCAAGTTGAAGGTATCACGAGGAAAAACAGGATTTTTAACAACGGCTTACAAAAAACAACCATTGTTGACACAAGTGTAGTTACGCCAGTCACTTTTTCAACCAACTGATGGTGAACTGTACATTTGCCGTATATATACATTCATTCACAGCATATAAATATTTATTAATATTCACTATATATATAGTTTTGATAATAGTTTAATTGCCTATTGCAACTAAAACGTGTTTTCATTATCTTTCTTTCAAGGATCGAATCTTAAATAGATAAATTAATCTCAAAACCCATATTTTATGACAGTACATAAAAGCTATCATTGTTGAAAAAATGTCGAGGAATTTTCTTTTAACAATAAAAACTCAAGACGAACATAATTACCATAAAAATCTATTATCTATTTAGCGTGCTGCAAAACATGTTTTTAAAAATTAAACTTCCGCATTTTTTCAGGTAAATAAAAGAATTTTTCCTGCTTCGATAAATATATATATAAAACTGAAAAGAAAATATTTTTCAACTTAAATATATTATTATAAAAATATTTTTTTCTTCATGTTCGATAATTTATAAATATGTTCAGATTTTTCTATGAAGAAAAAATTTCCTATAACGCAATGAGAAGTTTTTCCAAAATCCTCCAGACCTCTCGGTTCGAAGGTTGGAGGTGTCGAGCACCATAGGGGGTCTTTCGAGCTGGTGCTACATCATCCGCAGGGACAGCCCATCCACTTGTTAGCGAGCACCATCCGCCACTGCCTACAAATACGATTTCGCAGGTGATAAATGGACTGCGCGTACGAAATTCCTATATTCTTGATTAATGAACTGCGAGTGATCATATTTCTGCAGTTACACTCGTTGACTTTGAGGGGAAAAAGAAACAAAAATTAAATCAAACTTTTGCGAATTGTTGCTTCACGCGCAGCAGCAAAATAAACGCGCGCGCGACCTCAGATCGACTAATAAATCCAATGCGCCACGCGATTCGTCCCGACCCAGAGCAGCACTTTTACAATTCATGAATTTATTATGGGGCAACACAGGGCATATATACTCGTGGCTTGCCCTATTGATTTATCGTCGCACCCCGACACCGTGATATCGCGCGTTTAAACCTGTGCAACTTCGTTTGCATTTATAGCGATAATGACGAGGGAATAAATTTTTTGACGTGCTGATAAATTATAACAATATACTTGGTATATTTTTTTTTTGTCAATCCGATGAATTCATTTATTATATTTCAATTGATTTAACGATTTTGTTGTGCTTCGGTTGTATGAACTCACCCCCTGTCGCTTAAAACCGGTTGAAAAGTCTCTTAGTGATAATTTAAATACTCTAAATCAAAGATTATATACAGAGCAATAAAAATATTGAGTCATTTATCACAAGAATTAGTTGGATAACAGTTAAATACCATATTAATAATAAATAAATTCATTGAAGAATTGTTTTGTCAGCAAAAATTTAATAATTTTAAAAACAGAAATTTTTTTTTTCTTTATAAATCGAGTTACCAAGGTCGTTTTTCATGTATTTTCAGCTGTAGATCACAGTTCTCACAACCCCTCATAGGCGAAATAAATTCTTAAATCTATTTGAACAAATATTTGAACAGTACGAAGTGTTTTTGCGAATATTTATGGGTTTTTAATACGTTATAATTCATGGAAAAAAAATTTTCCAGTGTCTAATGAGTGATGCAGCTTTCCATACTTCAAAGCGGAGTCCTATAATTGGGATAAATGCATGAGGCAATTGATACCACCCCACGATTATCCTATCAGCGCCTCGATCGACGCGCGACAAGAACATGCGCTCCGCACACGCGATAATACCTGATCGCATCAATCGAAAATAAAAATTTGACTTTCAACTTTGTATCCACTATATATTTACATGATTCCCTGTATATTTACATGATTTTATTCCGCACAATAAGTCTTTTACATCGATAATATTAATTTGCAGAATTTTTTTTTCGTCTCTTATTGCAAATAATTTATGAGACCTGTTCAAAATATCTCACCCTATCGTCAAAATTGACTTTTGATGCTCAGCCAACAGGTGAAACGATCCGAAGACCAAGTTTGATGCATATAGGTATAAATTTATATGTCTGTATATATTTATTTGAATGGATATTTGTATATAAATTTATTTTGTATATATATGCATATATTTATCTGAAGAGATGTCCTGTGGTTCAGCGCATGAAATTTATAGCTCTCAACTGTACTTTAACTCAAAATATCACGTTTAAAAAAATGTTTAAACTCACTAAAACCCTTAAATAAAAAAAAAAAAATCACAAAAATTCAATAATTTTAGTTAATTCTTTGATTTAACAAAAAAATTTTTTTCTTATGATAGAATATTGTTATATTTTTGAATTTTTTAACAGGAAAAAATGTTAAAGATTTATAATGTAAAGCATTTTTTTTTTTAATACAAGAAATGTAAAAAAAAAAAATTTTTTTGGCTTTAATAAATTAGAATTCTATAGGTTTAATTGCAGTGCGTGATATTTTTACCCCATGGCCCATAAAGCAAAATAATAAAAAATGTCAATTTTCCAAGATTTTTAATGATAAATCGTCAAGTGTCTCATTACAAGTTTAATGAGCTTGGTCGAGGTGAAATTGAACGGATCTGGGTGTCGACTTTTCAAGCGACCCCATGCCGAGAGTCAAGGAGATAGGTCTTTGGTGTGTATACTATAACGAAGCGCAACACGTCGTTCTTTAGCTGTAGTATCTAACATTACGTATATTTACATAGGTATAAGAACGAATAAGCTGCAGAATGTCATCGATTCTCTTCCTCCTTTCTATATTTATTTTCCTCTCCTTCTCGATGATGAATCCTTGGGTAATTATAAATCCCAAAGATTGCTTGTAAATTTTATTAATTAATTAATCAATTAACCACCTTAATACCGTAATAATACTAACTACACATATTTTCTATACAATTTCATCTCCAATTAATTTTTTTTTTTTCCATCATTTCGACATTAATTTTAAAAGTAAAAAATTTTCTCTGCTAGACTTTTCTTTTGTTTAACAGATAAAATATATGATTGTGGTTTTTTAAATTTTTTTAACACAATTTTTGACATTGATTCAAGGGATATAATTTTTGTTTTTCTAATTTATTGCAATCTACTGATGGTAATTTTTTAAAAATATTCAAATGAAACAAATGAAATATGTAGATTCGTGGTTGTTTCGCATTTTGTCGTCTCTGTTGTAATTCGCAAAGAAAGGCTCGGCTCCGGTCGTGGAGAAATTGTTAAAGTCGTTTGCGGGTTTTCGCATAGTGAACGCGCGTTGATGATTACGAGACGGATCACAAAGCTCTCTCGTCTCTATATATTCTGCGGTACACCTCTTGCACATATATCTGTGTGTGCATATACGCCAGAAGAAGAATGTACGTCTTTATATATATGCGACAGGATCCGTTAATACTCCCAGTGAGAACTAACATGAAATGGCTCCGTATGGTTTCATGTCTTTGCCTCTCATTTATACTATTGCCAACGAGTCCCCGCGACTTCTAGCACATTAATTCGACCAATTTCTCCATCTTCCTCATATTTTTATCAATGAAAAAATTTTTTTTCAATTAATTCCCCTCGAAAAACAATAAAAAATTAACACTTTCAAAAACAGCATATCTAAAAAATGATTTCCCAATTCTAAAAACATCGAAAAATATTTATAAACATAAATATACAATTAAAAAAATTTTTTAGGGGTTGATTTGAATTTTATTGAAATGATTAAATGACGAAATTATAATTTAGAATGTTGATAAACTAATAATTTATCTAGTTTTTCTAAACCAATAAATTTTCGATATATTTTCATTTAGATTTTTTTTTTAATAATCTAATCGCCTGTATAATTTTCCACTTATATCCAACTAATGACGGACACGTCAATAAATGATTGTAGAATGTTTGTGAACACTTTTTTTTTTTATTCATATTAATGCTGGTATTGCGATGCAAATGGGGCTGATGAAATTTCGTCTAATGTCTTCTAACGGTTATATTGATCGCGCTCTTCTTCAATATTAGAGATACACAATATATATAGGCTTATATATATTTAAAAAAAAAAAACGATAGAGTGGATTTGAAATGCCGATGAGCAACTTGCGATATACAGGTCAAGCTAATTTACGAGAAACACCGAACCTCTCGATAGAAATCGATTAATACATATATATCCCAATGAGATCTTACAGAATTTACTCGCTATATACCTCACATGATACGCGAGTATGTGTATATAAATCAGATATATTGCACCTAATGGAAATCTGATTCACGACAAATTTTATCTTAAATATTAAAAATCCTATAACAATTTGTTGTTGTTTTTTTTTATAATAATATATACAAATTTTTTGATGTATATATTAATCGCATGAAATAGGTTGCGGATGTTAGAACATATACATATATCTGAATTAATATCATAAATCTTGAGCTACTGGTCACATTTTTGGTGTTTATTTATTTTTTGTCTTGTTTTTTTTTTCTTCTAAATTTTTTTTTTCATCTCTAATATCATGGCAACGTCTTCGCGCTCTCGAATGAACGGGCGCGGGTCGTAAAAACTAAGCAAACGCGCGTAAAGCCCAGAATTTATGGAGACACACCAGGGGGACTCGGCGGGAATTAGAAATCGACCTCAATCTCCCAACACACACTCGAAGATGTTCGTGGTAGTTATGATAATTCGGTGAAACTGGAATTAGAGTATTGTCATATACATAAAAAAAAGATTAATATAATATATATGTAAAGATACAATTTTTGTCGTGTTCAAATATCGTGCGATAAATCACAGAGTCAAAATAAATGTATGTATATATTTTTTTTTCACACATTCAATTATTATACAGGCGTTTTTACTTATACACGTGGGTGGGGTGCTAGGAGATTCGAGCGTGAGAAGGTACTCCCGGTGACGTCATGCGGTCCGACGCAACGTGCTGAGCTGGAATAATTGTAGCTTCGTTGCGCTGCATCAAGTGCCGTGTCATTAAAGACACCCAGCGCGTGTATCATAGAAATTCTGTGTCGTTCGTACACCATCCCAAATGCTCATTACGTCATTAATCATTGTGTTTACCTGTCAAATACTCGGCTACATTGCGCACCTCTTGCGGCTTTTGCTCACTTGACCTCTTCGTTTCAGATGAAACTCGATTTTTAGTCTCACGTGGCATATATACACGTATAATGAAAGAGAAATTGACAGTCGGCGGAAAGTATAATCATGATTATTGACGATACATGCTTGAAAAAAAATTTTTTAATCATGTGTTCTCAATATTTTTTAACTATCATTCCCCAAATTATTTAAATACTTTTTTTTACAATAATTAAAAGTCTTAAAAATCATTTTTTTTTTTAAATAACCCTGCAAAATAATGTAAAAATCATTTAAAAAATTTTTTTTCTTCAGAATGTGGATATGGTAAGAAAAATTTAAAAAAAAAAGCAAACACATTTATAGCGGCAATAGTATAGGCATCAAAGGCTCGGTCAAAGCAATTAAGCATCGAGTGATGACACCTGATAAGAGGTGCAAGAAAATAAAAAGCAATAGAAAATTTTTTTCACAGCTTTTCACGCAAAAGTTTTCTCATGTCGATAAGTCGTTCTCCTGAGCGCGCATGAAACATCAGCTTCCTATATCCACATGTTTGATTGCTTCTATATATCCAACAGAAACGGATACACAACGAATATAAGGGGACGTGTGCGATCTTCTTAGCAAGCTTCTAAGATAAACCTGGAAATAAGAAAGGAGTTTGAGCGAGCAAAAGTCCAGGAGGCGAGTACCATCGTCGTTTTCTCCGACGATTGTTATCTACTAGCGATATATTAAGCACCATTACCAGTATTTAGAAGCTGTGTGCACACATGTGTAGTCAGGAAACTGTGTGGTAGTGTGTTGCAGCCCGTGCGCGCAAGTGCCTTATCGAGATCGAGCGTGCGAACGATGCTTTGGACCTAGGGATTTCTCAAAAAAAAAAAACAAACAAAATAAATAATAATAAAAAGAATCGAAATACCCAGACAGCAGGATAAAAATTCCCCACACACAATAATTATAACAATTTTAATAGCTTTCGGCCATTAAATTGATTACTAGTCCAAAATTTGCAAGAAAAATCGGCAAAATCGGTATTAAACATTTTTAAAACTCATCTTGAAAAATCGATCAATCAAAAAAAAATTATTAACATCGCCTTAAAATTCGGTAAAATTAAAAAAAAATCGGTAATAACAAATTTTAAAACATAAAAATCGGTTGAAAAATCGGCACAAATCGTTATAAAATATTCGTGAAATCAATAATAAAAAATATTGACCATTGAAATCGGTTGAAAAAAAAATCGGTATTTATCCGCGATTACCTAATATATATGGTATTTATGTCGGACTACGCAGTATATGTCTCTCGAGTGTGTGTCGCCCCATAGTGGCTCCCATGTATACTTGTGGAATATCGACTAACCGATCTCACAACGATTTGTCAGACGGTCCACACAAGCGGTCGTGCATCGAACACCCAGCAGTATATTTACTGCTTGTCGTGAGGTTACCGATCGAGCTTTTGACTGTGAAAATCGGCAGTTTCATCAAAATTAAAAAAAAAAAATTTTTAATAATTCTAAATATCACTCAATTATTTTTTACACGCCATTCTGCTTTTACATATGTATATAGTATATTAAATTGTTTATTAGTAGTTTTACTGTCTATTAAAAAAGGTGATGAAAAAAATTCCAGAGCAATTAAGAGAGGAAAAAATAGAGGTGAGAGATCGATTTGAGTGTCTCGATCGTAATGGGTCGATGGGTCGCGGCCTGTTCGCCTTCGCTGCGCAATCCTTTCTTATCGCCAAGTAAAATCTTCGGATCGTGCGAGATAGCTTGAGATAATGTGTGATAATCTGAGAATCATGGCGGCTATTCAAAAAGCACAAATAATGCACTTTAATGGATGGGATATTCAAACTTGCACGATGATCGTATACGAACAATGTCATTTTAATTGTCTCGGAGGGTGATGCTTGTTTCTATGTAGGTACACTGTAATTAAACAAGCCGAAAGACTTTTCAAGATATAATTAACGACTTCATGACTTCATTTTATACCTTTGATAATCGCTGCAAATCCTATACACAGACATTTTAGTTAGATGTGAAAATCTGTTAATAGTTCATGCTAAATTCCTCAAATGCCTTTCCGCATTTTATAAAACGGTAAAACGTCTTAATTACCGTATAATTGACGACTTCAAATGCGCCAGAAAAATAATTGATAAAAAATTTTGCCCAAAAAAAATTTATATAACAACTACGCTGTAATTAAAAAAATTTTTTTTGGTCATTTATTGAAGTCGTTCGACGTTTCTGACGTTTTTCGCTTGTACCGTTGAAACTAAGCAGAATTTCAGAATAATACTTCTTACAAAATTGGAAGATAATTAAATTCCCTACAAAATGGTTACCCTAAGGTTATTGTAGCTCAAGTAGTTACTGAGATATCGCGCGGAGAGACGCAACGTCTCTCCACTCGATATCTCCGGAAATATGCGACTTACAAGAATTATTAATAGTTAATTTTAAAGATAATTTTGTTAGCTAAAAGTTTGCTTATGTATATATACATATCCAACCTTTGCATCACAAAAATTTTTTGATTTGTCGCAAAAAAAATCTGAAAAAATGAGAAAAACCTAGAAAAATCAGGTTTTTTTTAATTTTTCAGTTTTTTAAACGTAATATACATAATTTTTTATAATTTTTAGGAGTTTTTTTTTAAGATGATCGTATAGTATAAAATAAATAATTTATCAATGGGGTAGTACATTAATTGGGAGAATTTTTTTTTTCGAGTTCAATGAACCAACAATGTTCATTGCTATGCTTTTCAGTGCTGAAAATAAACCTGAAATTCAAAATATCACGTTACAATCGCGAGGTGTCACGATTCCGCTCTCATAAACTCTGCGAGCACACCCTCTCGTGGAAAGCCCCATAAAAGAGTCAAAAGATAAAATCAACTTGACTAAAATCAACTTGACGTAGATTTGCAAAAGACACTAATACGCTAAAATGTTTATTAGCACATCTTTTTTAGAGTTTTAATTTTTAATTTTTAATTACATCATCAGTGTCTCTTGATATTTTCCTTTGCAATAGCCGAGGCTAATGTACACAGACGTAATTACCGGCAAAGTGAGTCACGAATTGTCGTCGTTATCGCGATCCTCCAGGGGAGAAATGTGATATTGTCGACGCGACACGCATTTCAAGAATTCCTAAGTCAAAAGCTACACATCTGATGAATCTTATTCACCTACGCAAACTATACAATAATAAATACATCAAAAATTAATAACGGAAATTTTCAACGTCTTAAAACAACCCTATAACTAAAATATTCATTTTATTAATTTTCCAAAAAACTAAAATTCAATCTTAAATGCAAAAAAAAATTTTTCTAGTTATAGAAAAATCGCTTGTAGGAGTGAAAAGTTTAATTTAAAAAAATTTCTCAGGCTCATGTTCAGCAGTTTTTATTTATTTTTTTCCCGAGGACAACATCAGGAGAGGACGCTAGAATGGGTAAATTGACGCGAGTATTCGCACACCGTTAAACGCAGCCGATTCATCATGAAATCATTCTCGCCAAGAAGTTACTTATATTAATCACGCAACGTGTTCCTCAGCTATATTGTTGTCAGTGGAGTATCAATTATTTCCTCGTTGCCTTTCATACGCGTGTGAGAGAATCATTATCATCACCCTCGCCCCGCCGCGGGCCTCTCGTGTGTTATTTTTACATTATCCTCCTAGTAGATTTTTCATTCGAAATAAAAATACAATCTATAACAAATATATATATTTTTTTTTAATTAAATAGAGTCTTATAATTTTTGTGTATATAAATTTTTTTTCAATATGTAATTAGGTCGATTGATCAGCATTTTTGATGAGTCATCAATCGAAATAGATTAAATACTAATTGAGAGGTCCATTAAGCGAAGTTTTTGATCGATGAGATAATAAAGTAGAATTTATAATTAATGAGAATATCGAAATTAAATTAAAATTTTATTTGAATATCAAAAAAATGTCTTTCTAACATTCAAGTTTGTTTAAAATAAAATATTCAAATGCTAAACGGCCCGTATATTGTGAAATTTTTAATAAAAAAAATTTTTTTTTTCTATTTTTTCATCTTTTATAAGAAAAAATAAAGAATTCTGAATTAAAAAATACTTCTGCCAGCTTTATAGACATCAGAAAATTAATTTTTATGTCAATTGAGTTGGTTGGAGGAACCCAAAAAAAGTTATTCGAGTAGGTGTATAAAAAAAAAGAAACGTCTCTACTTAGAAAGGATTCAGATTTCTATATGTAGTCAATTAGTGAGCACTTTCAGACCGTCCTCGCTCTCGATCCATGAATGCACCTGTCCGTGGGCAACGGCTTCATTGACCCGAAGATCAATTGGGCGGCAGTGACTCTCACTCAATCGCCGATAAATTTGCGACAGTGTGATTGCCGCGAGGGAGGCTAATGAGCGAAATCGACTACCCCTGGATTGACAGTGATAAATTTTTATTCCTGCCGGTTTTTGAGATGGGAAAAAAAATTTTTTTTCCATCCAGACATTTTGATTGAGTCGTTAGTCCACCCTTGGCACATCTCAATCAACCGTGTGCTCCTCTGACCTCTCGTGGGTGGTCGACAAATTGCAATGTCACTTTTTTGTACTTGAAAAAATGTTTTTCAACTTTTATTTTTACGCTGAATAGCGTCGTCACCTATGTACCGTTGGCTTGCTTAGGGGATGGATAAAGTGTGTGGATCGCTCATATGTGCGACTCGAAGAAATTGTCGCCTTGGTCGTTAAAAGAGTGAAACGTATTATAAAGTGAGTACTATAAACATGTAGGCACTCCTGACCGCGACCACCATTGTAAAATTGTTTAAGCCTCTGGTATACCCGCACCGACTAACTATAAAACTCTTTAAAATAAATTACTCACAGATATCCCAGGTAATTTCACATTTTTCCTATTATTTTTTAACCATTAAAATATCAAGTGTGAAAAAAATTTTCGTGGAAAATTCGTCAAGTAAACAATTTTTTTCTGCATGTTTTAAAAATTGAAATATTTTTTTTCCATATTAAAAATATTTTCTCCATTTCAATCTTTTTTCTAAATTTTTAATTCACAAAATAATTATTTTTTAAGAGTAAATTTTTATTATCTAAAAAAATTCTTTTAAACACATTTTCACTTAAATTTTATAGTTTTCAAATGTAAAGAATTTTTTTTATTAAGAAAACCAGTCATAAAAATCAAAATATATCGCAGACGGTTTTTTTTTTTCTTCAAGTGGCAAAATTTAAAGGTGAATTTTTCCCGCAGAAAATTAACGTTCAATTCGCATGATGAAGTAAATTCGTTCTAGTTGGTAAGAAAAAAATATCTTTAGGGGCGGGGGAGTTGGATCTTGGGGATCAAGATGGTACGCGCGGATAAGCGCGTGGAGATGAGGATAAACCTTGGCGGCCAAGAGGGATGGTGGAGTGTAGGGGAGAGTATTCACATCCTAATGGTCGTGCGGCATCATGCACGATCTTTCTCGGGCGCCCGGCAATTACATTATTAATAGAGATATTACTCCCCTCGCAGCTCTTATATATCCTCCCAGGCCGCCGATTACGACATCTTAACGTTCGCACAGTGTATGTACTTCATATGTGTATGATGGGCCCTTTATATCGCGCGCAAGAGTCACGGGGGGCGTGATGCGCGCGAGAAAGAGAGAATGAGGGCATTAAGATGAGGCTTTTGGATCGGCGCAGATTGATCGTACTAATCTGTTTCTGTCCGAGACCACACATGACGAATAACTCTTAAGCGAGCGAATACTACATGAATTTTAAGCTGCATTTTGCGGCTAAAGGTCAACCTCAAGGGCACGTAGATTGCCCTGAGTAACAATTTTTTCCCCTTTGAGCGTTAATGTACACTTTTTTTCACGTAATCGACACTTTTTCTTCTATACTCCATTTTTTTATCCAAGAACTTATCGATTTTGTCAAAAACAAACAAACTAGAGAACAAGTACCAGTCTTCAAATAACTAAATTTTTAAAATATGAAAAAATTATTATTAAACTTATTATTTATTTTTTCCATCAGAATAATTAAATGTTTTTTTTTTTGTAGTTACAATAGAGTCTAAAGAACCGCCAAAAAAATCAGCAACCCCCTAGCATTGGCTATCCTTTCGATCCCAAATTCATGAAAAATAATTATGTAATATATTTTTATATATATTTTTATAGCAAAAAACCCGAATATTTTTATTGTTCAAGTCTCGTATGTAAGAGAACATGGTTTATCATTTTTTAAAAAACCTCGACCAAAATTTGCCCGATATACGAGCATTTTTTCGCTCACATGTTTTGAAATTTCCAAAAAAAAAGTCAAAATGTGATTGTAAAAAAATTTCTTTTTCTGTCTCCGCAATAGCAGATTTTTTTACATCTTATATAAATAAGTTTTACAAAATTTCAGCTCAAAATATTAATTTTAAGGATAACCTATGAATTTAAAAAGTTTTCCACTACACGTTGATTGCGATGCTCTCGAACGTCCTGTTTATAATAATAATATCAAGGCTTTATTTTTCTGTGACATAAAAAACCTCACAAAATCAAGAAAATAAACACATGCAACGTTTTAATGTTGATAGTCGCTAAAGATGGTGCGAAAAAAGAAAAAAAAAATATTGTTTACAATCTCATTTTCACAAGTTTTGTTGATTTGACCTTAAAAAATGCTTGTATCTGACTGAATTTTTCACAAGGCTCTTAAAATATGTAGTATATAAAAAAATCAAATTTTCTGAGATAAATAAAAATTTTTTAAGGTTAAAAACCATTCTAAAAAATTTTTTTTAACATTTTGAAGAAATTATCTATTCAGTTAAGACATTTTTCCATCAATAATTAATATCTATAAATTTATTCTCTCTATTTACCTTGAATTGAAAATTAAAAAACTTTTTTTTATTTAAACTCAGATTCAGAGCTTGATATTTATAAATTCCCTGTCAGGGGCTGGAAATGTCTCGTGCTCGGCCATTAGGAGGGTATTTCACGGCGCGTCACGTTTATACCAGCCACGTGACACACTGGCAAAGTCCCGCGAGTCACGGGGTTATAGGTCACGTAATTCACGCCACGAGACGAAATCAGCCCTTGCAAGAGAAGAAAACTCACACGTGCACATATAAACCGGCATTGCGCAACACTTCTATATTTATTTATCCAACTAATCCAGCGTAAAAATACAATTACCTAAGTGCAAAAAATTTCTTTAGAGTCACGTTAAAGGAACAAGTTGAAACGCAAGAACTCCACCAGAGCCATGGGCACCACGTAGGATTAAATTGATGCCTGTCAACGGTTTCGACGAATTAATTGTAGGAGCAGTCGCGTCGAAGATTGGAACTGTCGTTTGACCGGCATCTTTAACGTAATCAGATGCTCTAAATACCACGTATTGATTGCCTTCAGAAATTTGCATGTTGTCAAATTTTCGAGGATCATTTGGAGCATTTAATTTTATTTCTCTCCTAAAAAATTTTATTTTTATATTAATAATATAGTTCAAAATTTCAATCAAAATTATAAATCCTTACCTTTGGCGATTGTAAACATCCGGAATTGGGTTCAAAGTTTTTGCTGATATCCAAAATGAAGTTTTAGGCTTTAATCGACCGGTAGTCATGTTGAATTTTGTTGCTCTCAACTGCAAGCCTACATAGTGCTGTATTTCAGGATCATATTTCTCCTCTGTCCCCATTTTGACACCTTAAAATAATTTTTTTATCAAGTAATTTTCAAAAAAAAAACAACTCTTATTTCTCCATACAATATCATAAAAATCAGTTCAATATACTAAAAAAATTCTTTTATACATATTAAAGCTAAAAAAAGAATTTTTAACTATGAAAAAATAATTTTAGATTTTAATAAACAGTTATTACAAATTTTTTAATGAAAAAAAAAGTTTGAAAAAAATTTTTTAATGATAAAAATTTATATTTTGATATATATTAATGTTTAAAAAAGATTTTTAAATAAAAATTCAGTTTTAAAAAAGGTTTTTTAATAGAAAAAAAAAAATGTGTTAAAATGTTTAAAAAATTTAATTTTAGGTTTTAAAATAAACTTACCTGTCACTAAATAACCTTCAGGAACTTTTATATTATCAAGATTAATTTGTCGATGTTTGGGATCCGTTCTAAATGCCGAATAATGCATGCCTTGAAGCAATTGATGTTCGTAATTTTCAGTTATTACATAAACTTGGCCATTTTTCACTGTAAAATTGTCATGAGCTATCCAAGATTCTGAGTGTGGACGAATTCGACCTCTTTTTATTAATTTTCCTTCCTGTGCTTTTACATGAATCATATTACCCTGCAGTTCAAACTTGACATTTGTAATCACTCTGAGAAAAATTTTAAAAATTGAATTATTTCGATTCTCTCTGAATTAAAATCAATCCATATATATTATACTTTACTTGTTCTGATTTATGTTAGATTGTTGTTCCATAAAACTAATTGCTCGCAGAGTTTGGTCATTAAATTCTGATGATATGCAGGTGCACAAACAAAAACGACAATGTGTCGCGGGATTTCTGAGAAAAAAAGAAACCATTTACATCTATAAAACTGTCAAATCTTTCGAAAATATTTTAAATTTAGTAATATCTTGATAAGGATGCGATTTACATAAATTTTGCTAGAAACCTTTTTTGTAGTTAATAAAATTCTCTACAATAAAGTTTTCTTGAGAAAATTTTTTATCTTTCATAGTTTAGAAGATATTTAAAGGTTAAAACGAATAAAATTATATATACTCACGGATACATATTAATCGGTGGTGAATGCTCCACATTTTGTGCATCAGGGCAGTCCGTAACATTTCCATAGTGTCGCCTATAAAACTGCGACTGAACCCATTGATAACGACGCTTTCCACCAGTCTATAAATCGACACACAAAGGTAAAAAAATTAAAGAATTATAAAAAAATTTTTCTGTTGCGTATTACTCACAGCCGGGCAATATTCGAAATCGAATCCAATGTCTTGACAATACATGACAGCTCCGTCACACTTATCTTTTAAAAAGAATTGGCATTCCGAACTATCAGCATCAATTTTGCAAGCATCTGCCAAGTAACTTTCTTCAATCAATTCACAACGTTTATGGCAGCCTCCGGAATTTAACAATTTCTGTGAAACTACGTAGCCCTGCAGAGTTCGATCAAGTTCAATGTATCCATCATCATATAATTCTACAAAAAAAAAATCAAAATGATAAATTATACAAGTAACAACACGAAAAAAATCAAAATTACCTGAAAAAACATCAGCTACAACGACAAAAATGACGACAAAATACCTCAAAACCAACACTTTCATTGCGCATTAGTTGTTTTATCACAAGAACACGGCGCAACAACGACTGTAAAATCACAACGAAGTATATACTCGCTGAGTTAACACGAAAAAAAAAAAAATCTAAAAATATTCCACTCCCAGATACTCGATGAATTCCCGGGCGATAGCACAGCGACATGTGGCTGTCATTTATTTAATCAAATGTCGTAGAACCACGGTATGTAATAGGTTTTTCAAAAGTTAACTGATATGTTATCAAATGATAAAAATTCCAGGTCGTTAATACGAACAGAAAAAAAAATCGTTTGTTCAAGTTGCTGTTAAATTTAATATTGAATGTAAAAAAAAATTTTTCAATGTATTAAATAATGCATTAATAAAATTAATTAATTATTGTAATATTTTTTAACAATAAAACAGATTTTTAAGAGTTTTTTTTTACGTTATTTAAAATAAAATGAGAGTATAGTGTGAGAAGAAATTTTTTAAATATTTTTTTAAATGGGTCATGGTAGTCAAGTTTGTAGTTGAATTCTCTGATGGAATATTTGAAGGATGATATTTAATACTATAAAAAATATAATTCAAATTGATTTGATGTCTATTTTATTAACAGGCACATGTTTTGTTTCTAAAAAATCTTTTGAAAGACATGAAGAGAACGTTTTTCTATTCATCGTCTGACATCTAGAATTCGAACACGGGAATTATATGTATAATAATATACATATACCTAAGATATCCAACAACTATAAGACGTGCAACATCTGTATGCCGTGTCATCATCCACAATTGGACCGATTTCGGATGAACTAATTGGCAAACTTTATGTATCGTTTCATGTTTACCGACTGCAGGAATTTCTGAGGCTGTTAAATGACTTGACAAATCGTTATAAAATTTTCGTGCTATCAATATTAGAAGATACAAGAAATAATATGAAATTATAAAAGCAAATATTTATATATTTACTCATGCAATAAAAATTTTTTTAAATAGTAAAATAAATTTTGTATCATTTAAAATATGTTTCTAAAGCAAGTTCAATCAATAATTCCATCGAGCGTGGGTTTTCTCATACACGTGCGTGTGCGTGATCCTCTCACGCACACATCGGAGAATCGTGGTAACCCCTGAACTCGCAGGAGGCAGGTGAGGCTGAATATTTTTTCCCCCTGCCGACTATATATCCACACATGTATGCGAGAAAGGAATTTTTACTTGGCGCATTATATTGCTCATAGTATTTTTTATTTTACAGGATATAAAAAATGTGTTTATCGACTGAACAAATTCTAATCCACTGCGGAGAAATCGCATTTTTAGGTGATGGAAAAAAAATATAAAAACAATTTTGCATGAGAAGAATTTACTCATATTTTCCATTCCCAAACTCAAGCACGGTGGATTTTGCGAAACGAGGTAATCCGAGCGCATACTGGCAAATAATTTTATATACCTATATAGAGTAAGTTAATTGCCGCAATCGGATTGCGTGTCGCTGATTGCCGCAATTCGGGCTTCTTGCGCTGCCCGCCCGCTCTTGGAGAAGGTAAATGCTACAATTATTAATCGCTACCTTTTTGTTCATTCCCATGAGAAATATCTAATATTTATGGTTTATACGTGTGTGTTCATGGCCAGTGGATGCTCTGTTTCGCGAAAAAAACACATGCAAATTTTTTTTTTCAATCCTCATCCTTATAATATTTATTATCAAAAATGGAAATAATTCCTAATATTACATATACTAAAAAAAAAAACTTATTAAAAATTTTTGAACTTGAAATAAAATATTTTATTGAATTAATAAAATATAAGTGTATTTTTTATTTAAAAAAAAATGATTTTTTTAATTTTTTTAACATTTATTCATGATTTTTATCATTCTTTTATGATTATTATCGAAAATAAAAATAATTCCTAACATCGTATTAAAAAATACTCATTTAAACTTTTTTGAACATTAAATAAAATATTTCATTAAATGAACAAAATAATTGTATTTTTTATTAAAAGAAAAAATAATGTAATTCTTGATTTTTTTATTATTTGTTTATGAGTTTTGAATGAAACTCTGAAATTTATTGATTTAGGTGAAAAAGTAAGTGATGGTTAGCACCGCTTTATTATTAAAGTCTGGAAAATCTTCACCTTCAGTTCAAATAGAATTAATCGTTACACAGCTGCTATAGACAATTAAGTTGTATTTTATTGATTTATATAACGAGTAGATAAAATGTTGAAACTTGAGATAAATAAATATCATCTGCATTTTCATGCTATAACTTGAATTAAAAATTTTTTTTTATGGTTTAAAACATCTAAATGAAAAAATATTTAAAATTTATTAAAATGACGAGATGTAATATAATGCATTTATTTGATTATTATAGTTTGAAAATTATTAGAAGAATTAATTTCTAAGCCATTTGATGATGGCGAGTAATAAAAGTGGTCAGAAAGCACTGGGCAAAGTCTCTGTGTGTTTATGATACAGTGAAACCGGCACTCAGCGGAGAAACACAGCGCTAGGAAGAGGGGAAAGAGAAAGAAAAATATTTTCTCGCTGAATGCGGTTAATTAAAGTCGTCGAGCACACGCCCCATTAATTCGCAATGAAAGAGGAAGAGGACGCGACTTTGCGTCTTTTCGCGACGGGGCGCCCTCTCGTCCGAGTCGCGGGACAACTGTCCCGTAACACTCTCCGCTCAAAAGAGGAAATAACGCGCGCGCGTCCGAGGAAAACGAGTCAGAAATTAAGTGAACCTCGTCGTGTCAAGCAACGCAGTCACTGCGGGTGGGATTTATTTTTGTTGCAATAATATACTCTTACTATACAATATTTATAATTGCAAACAAAAATAAATTTTCATACTAACTTATCTCATTTATTTACATCTTTATTTTTTTTCTTCTGCAGTATATCTACTTATCGACCGAGTTTCAACGCAGTAGAAAAACCCACTTTTTGGGCAGACATCAAAAATAATCTTACGAACTAACCGTCATAATTTGATATTTTGTTTTCATGAATAAAAAATATAATTTGAATATTGCTTTGCCAGAAAAATTTAAAATGTAGAAAAATTTATGCGTTTTCCAAACCTGGTGCTTAAAAAAACATAAAATAAAATTGTTTTTAATAGTTTGCAAGTTGGAAAAAATTTTTCTTCAAGTATCAAAACATTTTTTCGTAAATAAAAAATACAATGCGGATTTTTCCGAATGAGTTTTTTTTTGTCGTGTGGCAGCATTGGCGCCCTATCGGACACTGCCATAAGAACTGTGTATTCTAGTCAAACTTTACGAATGCATATACATGAAAATATGATAATTTAAAAAATCTCACGCTGTCTGCAATCGTTTTTTTTTTTTATCAGTTGCAAACTTCCGTGGCCGATTGAATCTGGGCATTTATATGAGACATTGGAATGGTTGCGCGGAGAAACTCGTCGGATTTTTGCGGATACAAATGAGATTTCCGCGCGCACGGCGTGCAGCGGATTTTACAGGCAATACGCATATCACATAGAGAGAAAGAGCGAGCGAGCGGAAGGCCAAAGTGTGCGGAATCTTGAGAAGAGTATCTTTTCTCCACCTTGCGACCACGAGGAGAAGGCGGAGGAGACTTGGATCTACATCAAATCCGAGGTACGCCCATCGTGTCTCGCATTCTCCCCACCGTCGCCGATATATACTCCCACTTCATCTGTAATTCGACCTACGACCCTCTATATGCTGGCTACATGACCCTGGAGGATCCATAAAATAAATAAAAATTGCGCGCGAGTCAGTGTCAAATAGATAAAGTAAATTATATTCCTCGTTTTAATTGATTTAATACCACTCATTATTGTCTGCGAAATTTTTCCCATAATAAATAATTACCGGATGAAGAACCTGCGGCTATTTTTGTCACTCTCTCTCGTCGTCGGACAACGAGAATTTTTCCGCGTAAATTTACCTTAGCAATTGTGCTGATGTTCGAGGTTAACGCGCGCGCAAAATGAATTATCGTTTATACGAACGCGGCGCAAATTTGCATTTCACCGTGTGCGGCACACCATCGCGAGCCCCACTTTGCACCTCGCAGAGACCGCTCGCGCGCGCTTGCTCGACACACTGTCAGCCCCAAGTGGCTTTATGGCGGAAAATTAGCGAGGCGGTCCCGTCGCTAAGATATCCAACTCATCCCATTCAATACCCATATTTGTTTTTTCCTGCCACCGCACTCTGCGACTGTTTTTTTTCCATTTTCACACAGATGCCAACTGCATTGAAACACCTTTAGCACATTTTAGCACGTCTGCACCCGTTTAAAAGGCATATCACTCGATATTGTATGCTTGAATAGTTTTTTTTTTTTTTTTAATCGGTAAAACAAAAATATCGAAACAGGCAAAAAAAATTTCTTAAGCTTTGGAATTTTTCTTTTCAAATAAATAATATATTTTATTTAAAAATGCTACAATACGACAATACAACCGTAATATAAGTAAACTGAGAAAAAAAAATTTCAGAATTTTTTTTATGAAAATTTCATCGTTTTTTTTATCGATCAGGGGTCCATATTAAAGTTTAAGGCCCAAATAATGTATTCAATATGGCCTTATAATTAAAGAAAAAAAAATTTAACAAAATAAATAACATTTCTAAAAGTTTTAACATTTTTTGTTGCTTAATTGTTAAAAATAAAAGCTTCAGTATTTTTTTAATAAAAATTTTACCGTTTTTCTATCATCGATTAGAGGTTAATATCAAAATTTAAGGCTTAAATAGCTTAAAATATTAATTTGACATTAATGAAAAAATAGTTTTATGATTTTTGGAATTTTTTTCCCAAAAAAAAAAAAAACATTTCAAAAAAATGTACTTTCATTTATTGTTTAATTTATTAGTTACGTTGAAAATATATCAACTCACGTGTGGTCTCTGAAATCTTTAGAATTCTCTGTATAAGAATGTGAAAAATGATAAAAATCCACAGAAGAATCGATAAAAAGCGCGCGATTGATATAATACGTTATAAATTGCGAGGGTCAGGGCCCAAAGGTTTACACTCACAGTGATACGTGTGCGGCGAGTATAGATCGAGTGCATAAGTCAGACACAAACGACGATCACGTAACAATATGGCGACATGGACATCAAGAAATCATTGCGGCAGTTAGTGCTGATTGTTCCGCGAACGCCTCCTGCGGAATATACCACTTCGTACACTCCGATCAAATCGATTACCACAGGTTGTCGAAAAGGTCCTGGGAATGGATGATCGAGGCCCTGACTGTACTCTATAGTGTCATTCCGGGTTACACTCGGTCACGTATCCAATGTAAAATATGCCTCGGATGCGCCGACACCTCGTCGTCATCGTCACTAAGTGTCCAATCTCGAATTTAGAACGGAGCTCATGATTCTAGGTGAGGCAAATCGCATCTTGAATGCCATATTCCGCGCAATTGACTGTCGATCCTGATGCCTGCAGGCGCTCAAGATTCACTTCCATCCAACATCCACACAGAATAGGATGAAATGGCCTATTATGAACCAGTTTTGCAACGCTATACTGGAGAAAAAGACACTTTACAGAATTTCATCCTTCAATCGAGATTAGATATATTTCTTCATGCGACTTGCATCATAATATTTCCTCAATATCACATCGAAAAAAAATCAATAAATAAATTTTCTCATCGACTAAAACATGAAAACCAAGTTTCATCTATTTCAAAAATTTTTTAACCCACTAAAAGACATCAAAAAAATATTTTTTTGCTATTAAAAACTCTAGCATGAATCTTGTCCAACATCTCATGACCATATTTGACCTTAACTATTTTTTTTAAACAATAACAACTAATCGTAAATGTCCAAGGACATTTTCAACAGCCTTTAAAGCCCGGACAAGTGTCTAATAACACCGTGTTTAAGAAGTTTAAAACGAGTTTAAACTGATCTGTAATTTTTATTCGACACTGCAATAGAGCCAAGCCTTTTGTGTGATTGCCTGAAAGAAAATGTCAGGGTTTTCCACGAAGTGCCAACATTTCTCAATCACTGCCGACAATTTTTCTAGCTCTGCAGCGCAGTCCTTGAAACTGATGCAGAGGACTGGTGCAGTGATACAAAGATGAGATATACGACGAGGGCATCACCTCACTCATAACATGAGCAAGCTTATATGCAAGCCGGAGAGTGCGATGGGGGTGGTCTGAAGACGCAACACGAGCCTTCTTGAAGACATGTTTCCACTTGTGCACCTGATGCTTCACTCCTTACCCGCCGAATAAAGTGACCAGTAGTGCGATATGGCATACCCGAATCACGCACTTGGTCTGCAGAACGCTTTAATGCAAATAAATAGTAATCCTCGGGTTTTACAAATGGCTAGCGATTAATTGCGAGATGATCCTTGTCAAAATATAGGCGGCTAAAGCCTGAAAGGCCAGTGTCCAACGGCTAATCTTGACTAATAAGTGTCGCAGACACACGTTCATGCCTATATCTTTGAGAAAGAGAGGCACGTAGGTGTGTTACAGAGCGGTGGTAATATGTTACTCGAGTTATCCCACGTCGGGATCTACCTGAACAAGGCTGGGAAAGCTGCACCAAACACTTCATTCCTTAAATACCTCAGTCTAGCATCATAATTATCGACTATCAGTCCTCTCACTTCCCTTTTATCACTCCCGGAAATCTAAGAAACATTTATCTTAAACCTTTCTCAAAAAATTAAGACACAAAATCAACTGTATGTGACATGAGAAAAAAAAATTATTTTCTGATAAATTCTTATAAAAAAAATTTTTTTAATTCAATTTGTAAACTGATATTTATCAGGGGGGTAAAGTAGTTTTAGTGTTAGTTTTTGGTGATTTAAATTTTTTTATGGTAAAAAAACGATGAAATTATTTTTATTCGTAAAGTACTTATTTATTAATGAAAAAAATTCATTATTGCATTGATATAAACTGAAAATTTCTGAATTTCTGTACATTTTTAATACAGGTGATGTTTTTTTATTTTCCATTTTAATGGTCATCAACTGGTGCGCTGTATCCAGTCTCCCCTACGTTGAAATAGGAGAAAAAAATCGGTTTCAAGAGGAAAATTGGTGGATTTGGTATGGTTGAAGACACCAGGTAGGCTGGAGTTGGGTTACCTGCACGGTTCAGACCACCCACGAGTTGAATCGATCAGCAACTGATACCCTCAACATATAGGGAACGAAGAGTTACAGGTGTATAGCTTCAATTCGCGATAACAACGTTCAGGGAAGAGCGAGGTTTCGCGGGTGCTTTTAATGTCGATCTTATCAAGAATTATTGGTCGAACCACTGCTGATGCAGCCGCAATTCGCTCTCGGGGAACAAATCGACTTCTTGTCTCCCTCGCCTTTTTTTTCCTATATACTTGTTGCTTCCAACCGTTCACAGACGAATGTAAGGGGACACCATCGTGTGGCTACAAGTGCATTGAATCACCCACCAGAAAATCGATACTCACGCTACTGAATTTTCACAGATAAATAAAACTAAGCATATAAATACATTTTTCTCCCATAAAATTAATTAAAAGTATCGAAAAAAAAATTTTTCAACTCTTAAAAAAAAAAACAAAGTTTAATTTTTCATTAAATTATTAATAATTCATAAAAAATTTCACGTCTAATTACAAAAATTTTTTTCCCATCAATTGTTGCTGATGCGCTGATTGCCCAGAATTAATTTTGACAAGTAAAAAAAAATTAGCGATATCATAAATATCAGCAATTATTCCTAATTAATAAACTGAACACTTAGCAGGGGGCAGGTGAATGAAATGGACCAGAGAGGAAAGAGGATATGCGAATAAACGCCGAGGGAGAATACGCCTCGAATTCGAAGGTGATGTGGAGATGTGCGTGCATTAGAGGGCCGTATATACACCAGGATTGTAAAGCTCTGGACTTTATCGTCCGTGAGTGCGTACGTAAATGGCACTTTCATTACCGCTCTCTCTAATTGCCCGCCATTTCGGGATATAGCACTCTGTAATCGCTACAACGATCGCTCTCCTACCTACTCACGCACATTATTTATGCACTAGAGTATTTTTCAGTCATAAATGACGGCCTATCGGCCATGCCTATAAATAAATAAAACTGTGAAAATTTCATTCAATAATATTTATCTCAATAAATAATATCAATTCTCCATTTTTCTTAGTTTTTTTCTACCAAATCCTATTTTTTATTGAATAAAAAAAAATCAAAATGTATTTACAAAACGCTTAAAATAATAAAAATGCGTCTTAAAAATAATTAAAATATCGAAAAATGATTGAAATAAATTTTTTCAAGTCAATTTTGTGCAAATTCTTGAGTAGAAAAATTTTTTTTTTCTTTAAATACTATAAAAATTTGTGAATTTAAAAGATCCGATGAGGAAATTTCGTAATCAGAGGCTGGTTGAAAGTATATAGAGAATCGTTACAATACCCTATTAACAATATTTCATAAACGTGTATTATAAATCTATATATGGAAAAGATTGGGATGACATGGCGCACATAATATGCTCATGGAGCTCGATATTATTTAGCGTCATGGGGTCGCAGCCACTTAACCCCATCTGTCGGCTTTGAGCGTGCTAAAGGGCCCACAAAGACAGAAAAATAAAATCTTACAAAGAGCATCAAGTATATATAAGAAATGTCGAGTATGCGGAGTCAATGCTATATGTACATCAGCCTGATGAAGCCGCGTCTCATGACAAAAATATAAATCGATAGTTTAATGCGGAGAGAAGGCAATAAAAAATTTAATATTGATCTCCGTGCTGTGAAATATACGTTGTAGCAAGTGAATTTCAATTTGTCGAATATTTTTTCATACGACCAGTCGACCAACCCGCAGCGTAGAATAATTTTTTTTGCTTATAGAAAAATGTAAATTTGTACATATACGAGAGAGATTAACATGAAACACTTAACCATATCGAATAAACATATAAATCATTAAGAATGCAAGCGCGTGTGCCAAAATGTTTGAGCAGGTGTGGTCTTTTAATTTTCGACTACGCAAATGGATAATGTATCAATTTTTACATTACAAAAATCACCTATAAAAACCATCGTCATCTCGAGCACATGACGATTATTCTTGATTCGTGAAGGTCCAATAAACGCGCACCAGTCTGTGTAAAAAATCATAAAAGGTGGCAGGATAATATCCATATACACACAAAACGACATTCGAAATCGTCCCTCGCGATCGTAAACATTCAAGTTAAATTCCCGCAGTTTCACGTTATAAACCTCCGTCTATAGGCAAGTGTAATGTCCCCCTAATAAAACGTGAATCTTCAGAATTAAATAACGTTTATAAATTGTGTAATCATGTCTGTAGTCTTGTCTTTCATTGTGACCTGTGCGCACGATCGCATGAGAGAGTTCACGAATTATCCTTTTTTTATAATCAATTTCCAACAATTTTAAAATTTATATTAACAATATAAATCATTTAAAATTGTTATTTCACCTGTTTATTTACGGAACAAAAATTTTATTCACAAAATTTCTGCTTATTTTAAAATATAAATTGGCTAAAAAAACGTTTATACCAGCAAAATTGATGATTATTTTATTTTAAAATCAATAAATAAATATATTAATGGTTGTAAGAGTCTTCATACAACGGAAATAAATAGTAAAAAGTGATTTTGACATGGAGGCAAGGCCGAGACGTTGTTCGCAGGGGGTGAAAAGTCTCTCGGATCGTAAATGTCGCGTGAAAAACGTGCATTATGAATATGGCATTGGTCAATTGCGCATTTATATTGGTTGCAAGTGACCCCAGGCTGTCAACCTGTGTACAGGTGCAGTTGCTTTGGCTAATGGCGCTCCCTCTATACTTTTCTGCGTACTCGGCGATGTGCACGTGCCCGCGGTCGACAGGCATGCGCAAATATACACACCGTGAGGAGATTTTATTTTTATGCGTTTACTCACGTCGACGCACGCCCACATATTTTTTTATTCCAAGCATGCGCATGCATTGACGTAAAGCCGAGTTTTTAATCGGGTGAAAGCGCGCCACGCATCGATCGCGTCGAATAACGGACGATCCCCGATTGATCCCCGCGCGTAAAAACCTTTTGGGCATCTTCTTCAAGGCTAGGTGTCTCCTTTCCACATGTACGCAGCCAGCCCCCATCAAAAAATGTTCATTCATTGGTGATAGCATCGATTGAATGCCGATACCATACTCGCAGAGATCCCACGACCCCTCGGGAACACCTTCGAGATTTCCTTCAAATAGCGCAGCAATATTTTTTCAATAATTTAATTATTATCTCTGCAGAATATTCAACTTTTAACTATATATGCACATGACATTTTTTTTAATGATTTTTTCATGCATTAAAAAAATTTTTTTTATTTCAATACAATAAAATAATTGTTTTCTAAATTTTATAAACGATAATTTATGTATAAAATGGTGAAAAAAATGTCACTTTTTAATTGTGGCATAAATTTTTTTAACACGTTTTGATATTGTTTTGCGAGCAATTAATTAGTTTTTTTTAATTAATTAAATCGCGTTTTATATCGTGTTTTTAATGATAGTAGCTTGATGATAAAAAAAAAAAAAAAAAATTTCCCTACACTCAATAAAATCAAAAATAATATTTTTCAACTGATTTTAAAAGACAGTATTGAATGAATGGTGAAATTTAATTACAAATTGCTTCTTCAGCTTAAAAATTTCTTTAGTAAATTTATGATACAGCGTATATATTAATATTAATATTCGAATTACGATAATTAAAGATAATAAAAAATAATTTTGATATATAAAATACTAAGTGCAGTAAATTTCGATATTAAAATCGAACAAAAATATATATATATACAATAAAATCAAAAAAAAAAGCAATGACGAATAATAAAATAAATATCATGGCTAAAAAATTATAATTAGTTGGATATTTTTAATGGAACACTAAATTATTTCAATCGTACACTTTTTTAACGATTAAAAATTTTAAAAAAAAAAACGAAAAAATTTAGCTAACTATTTTTTATATTTATCGTCATTTTTTTCCCCGAATAATTTGCTGCACCTATAAAAATTATGAATACATGAATTTTTTCGCGTCAACGCGGAAGTATATAGGGACCCCACCGTGTAGGCGATATTCACACACTCTCATCAGACACACTGCAAAGATAAAAAAAATATCCTAGAGATATTCCAGGACTCAAAAACCAACTGGTCGCTGTCTTAAAAATTTTTTTCCTCGTCGACATTACTCACGTAGGTGCTGGGATGTTTGAGTATACCTCGTGCGCGCGGTCTTCTTCTTCGCCTCGCATAGTGTGTTCAGGGATTGATCTCAAAGTTGTAAAAGGGAATATTGACACGAGTAAACTCGTGAAGGATCGTCGTAGACAAATATTGCACAGAGCCACTTATTTTTTTTAAGTAGGGTAATATGCATACGACAATATATAATATAAATAATAAATTTCAACAGTGAAAAAAAAATCTATACCCTGAATATTATCATAAAAAAAAAAAAAAACAGTGAAAAAAAAAAAATCCCTTTAATAATCAAAATTTTTAAAATAACTATTAATAATTTTTTATTATTAATTATTAAACTTTTATATATTTACACATCTTTTAAAAAATTATTTACTGGCCTTTTTTTTCAAACTTAAATCCCACTCTCTATATAATATATATAAATATAAAACTTTTTTTCTTGACCCTATAATAAATATTATACACGATTTTTTTTTTATTTTTTACGGCTATAAAAAAATATTTTAATGTGATTTATAAAATATCCATTCACTCTTGATAAACTTGAGCAATCGTCATGTTGGAAAAGTCACTCTTCTGGCGTTAGATAATGACATTATAAAATCAGATATGAAAAAAAAAAAGAAAATTCACTAGATATTGCATCAGTAATGGTTAAAGGCACTGGTTGGATGCTCAATTTATGGGTCTAGGCTTATTAAAAAAAAATTCAAGTCATTTATCAAGCCTAAAAACCCTTTTCACATGCCGAAAAAAATTTTTTTATCACCAAAAACCTTGAAAAAAAATTGAAAAGTCAAAAATATCAAGAAAACACATAAAACTCAAGACTTCACATCGTCCATAAAAGCTAAATTCCATGCATTCAAACCATCATGAATTTTCTCTTTTATTACGAATAATGAGCCGGAGTGTCACGAGGTCTTCCAGGTGAGGTCCAGAGGTGGCCGAGTTTCTCCATCGCACTCAACAGCTCCATCAGAGACTTCTTGAAGCATCCGCGAGGCAGAACTAGACCCAGGAGGACTGAAAGGACCATCGTCGAGTCGCGTTCGAGCACCGAAAAGTCCATTTTTCATGCTCAAATCCATGGGTTCTTCTTGTTCCGGTCCGAGGGACCTCAAAAATCCCTCGCAATCCTCCTCAACGTCGTCGACAGTAGCTTTTTCCTCAGGTTTGGGCGACGGCGTCGAGCGGGGCGTGACGCTTTCGCTGGAGGAACTGGACAAACTGGTGATAGGGATCTGTGGAGCAATTTGATTAACAAATGGCATGATAAATCGCTGCTGAAAGGGGAAAAACGGCGAATTCAGCAGCTGCATGTGACTGAGAGCTGGGTGGAAAAATGGTGGGCCACGCCAGAGTGGAAATCTCGTGGCTTCCGGTCTCAAAAGTTCGTGGTGAAGCATTTCCGGCCTTGGCAGTGGCCTTGGAGACAGTATTCTGGCTTCTTCGCTCTTGTAGAATCGAGATTGACTGCTGCTGGATGATAAATTGGCGCTGGAGGCCGCCGGGAAGTTTGATGTGCTGTCGTTGTTGTTTGCCGCGTCCAACGAGTGCAGAACCTTGTCAAAGGCCGATTTGCTGCTCGAGTCCTTCAGTCGCGCCTGGTGCGACTGCTCCTGCAGCAGACAGTGGATCTTGAACCAGTTGGATCTGCGCCCGTAGCGAGAGCCGGATTTTGACATTCCCACCATGAGGCATTTGCGCAACCGACACGCCTTGCAGGCTGTTCGGTTTTTCTTGTTTATCACGCAAACCCCGCCGTTCTTGCACTCGGATATGCTGCTTAGATTGTTGTACGTTCGTCCGAAAAACGACTGAATAACAATAGCAAGGAGATTTAGTTGGGGAAATAATTGTTTACGTAAAAAATTTTTTTCAATTAGTATTACGTGTTGGGGAAATTGATTTTCGAATGTAATTCCTTGATGATAACTATTAAAACAGGCGACTGGTGGTTTAATTTTGAGCCTTTTATCCAAAATAATCGAAACTTTACTTGAATGTCTTTTTGAAAAAAAAAAATTTTTTTCTAGATCAAATTTTGGAAGAGCTGCATCTTAAAAATCTCGCTGTTTTCGTGTTTTTCGCTGATAACTCAATAACTAAGCGAGATATCGGAAAATTTTAAGATAGTCAAATTATTTAACGTTTAATTTTCTATAAAAAATGTGAGTAAAATTTTTTTATATCTCTTTTAATTTTTGAGATATTATCGTTTTTTTGAAATTTTAATTTTTCAAAATATCTTAGAAAGAAAGCCAAATACAGAAAAATTTTATTCAACATTTTTTATAGTAAATTAAATTGTCAATAATTTTATTCTCTTGATATTTTTTGTTATCTCGCTTAGTTATCGAGATATTGGCAAAAAATAAAACAAATCACAAAAAAAGACCAAAGATATACCCCTTTGAAAATTTGACGAAAAAAAAAAATTTTTTTTTCCTTGATTAAACTTCTTAAAACTCATTGTTAAAACGGTTTTCAACAATTTCTAACAAAAGTGGTTCATTAATTACTCATAAAATAAAATTACAATGTTTTATGTACTCATTCCATTAATCCCAATCAGCTCTAAAAAAAAAAAAAAATCCGGACAGTGAAAAAATCCAAGAATCACTTTGAAAACCTTATTAAATGTCCGCCACAGCTGTTAAATAAACCTGTTTGAATAATTCATCAAGTCGGACAGTTTTGAGTTTTGTTTTTCAGCAGAACAGGAAGACAGGACCTTTGAACTGACCTTGCAACCCTCGCATGTGAAGGCCCCGAAGTGGAAACCTGCTGCCGGCTCTCCGCACACCCTGCACAGCTGATTCATCTGAAAAAAAGCGCCATAAGAATATGATACATGACTGAAGATCGACTGCACCAGGCACAAAGTGACAGGTCAACGATAAAAAAATCCATCCAGCCAATGCAAACGAATGAGTTTCACATTTCTCAAATCGAGAAAAAAAAATTCGCAGCAGATGGCAAACATGTCAATAACAATAATCCCTCATCTTTATGTGCAGATAACCATAACCTGACTCAATGACTGCGCGCGAGGAAGACACCCTGGAGGAGGACGGCACCCGCCGCCAGCGTCTCATTAGGCAATAATAGGCACACGCGCGCTCACAAGAGAACGAGGAAACGGACAAGCGATAATCACTGAAATGTGACCGTGAAGCAAAGATGCGACGCAGTCTCATGTGCGAGAATCAACAATCATAATCACCGTCGCATAGTTATTACTCGTTATCAGCGTGAATTATTATTCTATAAACTGACGCTAAGGCATAATTTATAACAAACACGTGATGTGACACAAGAGGCAAAGAGTCAGACCAACATATACGTTATTTTCATGCAATAAAAAAATGATAAAAATATTACACGCGATGAGAAAAAAATGTTTTTTCATCGATTCAAAAAATATGGAGCATTGTTTTCGCATAAATAATGAATAATAAAAATTTTTCACAGTGCCAATCTGTGATTGAAGGGTTCTCGAAGGTTTTCTCACCACGTCTGCATTTGCAGGTGTCACAATTGACGAGTTCTGAGTCCACCATCCAGCGTTGCTTGTGCTCGTACTAGTAGTGTTGATAAAGCCTGCAGGTGGACCAAGAACGGCTGATGGGCCGGCCAATGCTGCCGCATTCGACAGGTCGCCCACGTCCATTCGGACCCAGTTTATCTCGTATTGCACGTACTTGAGCCACCAAGAGCCCTCCTAACTCGCATCCACTTTCTTTCCATTTTCGGTCGACGCTCTCTGCCAGTTGCTTTCCCCTTCACTGCAAGCAGAAATTCTCTGTCTGTCAATTGTTGGTCGTTGCATATGTGTATATGGTCGCGGCAGATGAAACTGCACGCCACTTACGAGGGCGTTCACTTTATATTTCGCTTCGGCACACGGGCATTCTTTGCCATATCTCACGGCACAAGCGTTAATTGCAGTGTCGACGATACGCATATTAATTATCAGCCGCCCGCCGCCGGGATGAGGAGGTTATCATTGAATTAGCATCCAGGGCAAATGCATGAATATATCCAAAATTTTTTTTAATTATAAATACATCAAAAAATTATTTTTCTTCTTAAATGACTATTAACGCATAAACAAAACAAAAATATTGTAAAAGTTAGATACTAATTAATTTCATCAACAAAAAAATGTTTTTTTTTTTTAAAAATCATCAAATATAGTTTTCAATTGTAAAAAAATTCCCAAAAAAATTTTAAAGTATATTTTTTTCAGTAATCACACGGTTAAAAATAATTTTCTTTGCATTATTTGCTTTTTCAAAAAATATTTTCTAATTAAGCAAAGTTGGTACTGGCGTATGAGTAATTTTTTTTTTTTTTGAGGTGTAGCATCAGATATTTTCTATAAATCGATAAAATATGCATCAAATTTTATGATTAAAATATTTCAGCATAGATTTGAGTATTTATAGGAATATTTAAATTGTTTTCTCCGGTAAAAGTGACTATAACATGCGTTTTCTTTGTTATTAATCAAGAAAAAAAAATTTTTTAAGTCGGATTTTTCCGATTTATAAATTCTTTGT
This sequence comes from Macrocentrus cingulum, assembly GCA_002156465.1. NCBI lineage: Eukaryota > Metazoa > Arthropoda > Insecta > Hymenoptera > Braconidae > Macrocentrus > Macrocentrus cingulum. The sequence continues at coordinate 74,762 of MVJL01008560.1, forward strand.
TTATCAGAGATCATCATACTCATTTTTGATTAAATTGTGGTCAGTAAAAGTATATTTTTATTTTTAATTAAAAGTGCACTATGAGGCTCTGTGTATATTTTATAGTGAAACTTTACGAATTAATTCGTCCCTTCACAGGCGACAAATCTCTTAAAAATTTTACTGATCGATCAAAAGCATAATTTGGCACTAATATACAAATTTTATTTTCTCCCATATGTTTCATTTCCAAAATAAATCAAGATTTACTCTATAAAAAAACGAAATAATAAAGCAAATCGTTCTGATAGGTGTTTGCTCGCGCGAGACAAAAAAAAAGCGCGAAGCACATGCATAGTATCTCAGCGAGCATAATAATCTATCTCTGATACTGCTGGCGTCCTAAATCACAGCCGTACATGGAAATATCTCGCGGCTTCGGGCTCTCGGCATCCGATGTATTTCATTACCCATTACGACGGCAATCCTAATTAACTAATGACAAATTAATTAAGAGTCGTTATCCCATACCGGTTCCAACACACAGACATACGATATTTCCCAGTAGCTCTCTTAATTCCCCACCGCACCACTGGCACACACCTGATGTAAATTCACCAGACAGTCAAAAATTATTGCTAAACACACACACACAGCATCACCTTCTGTATCTCTTGATCAAACTGATCATCCAATTCCGACAATAATTGTCCGCGGTATAATGGCAAGCTTCGATTTAACTCATACGTCTCTATCTTCACACTGTTTTTTGATTGACGCCTGTCAATTCGCGACTAACAAGCCGACGCGTTTCATTATAATAATCATAAATATCGCGTTCCACAGGGCGATTTATGTCACTCAGTCCATGCCAGTATCAAAATTCCGCTGGGGAATAATTTTTTTCTCATCGACAAATTGTCAAGAATTGAGTAACATTAATTCTCGATTTTTTAATGCAATATACTTACGCGGTAAAAAAAATTTTTTTTCAGTGTTTTTACAGTTGGTCACTTAATCCGAGCATGATTGAAGGTTTTAACACTAGCGTACATACACTTTGAGCGGGGGGGTTTATAGAGCGCCCGACCCCATTGTTTTGGGTCTCTCTGAAGGTCGCGGGCCCACAAGGACGTATAATGATGCGCACCGGCCGGCGCAGGGCGTGCGCTCGGGAAGCACGTGGCCGCAAGACTGCGCGTCAGTTCGTTTGTCCGTTCTTCTTCGTCCTTATTATATCTCGCTCCTATACGCTCCTTCGCCGACCACTGACTCGTCTCCCTCTCTCTCGCTCGACACCCGGGGAACTTCAGTGTATACCTGTATTTCAAACTGCAAGCGAAGAATAGTAAAAATCATGAAGAAAAAAAAATAAACAATCATTTATAACCATAAAATCATTGAATAAACATTATATAAATAAAAAAAAAAACCACTAAAATAATGTAATGTTTTTAGTAAAAAAAAAACACGAATCCAGAAAAAAATTTAATTTTTCTCTGATAAATGCGAAAATATTAATTACATGTTTTCTTTTTTTACTAAATATAATTGATAAATAATAGAACGATATACAATTGACGATAATATTGTAAGATTTTGAAAGAAAAATATTGAGAAATAGTGAAGAATAATGAGAAAGAAAATTTTTTTTTTTTTTTTTTTTCGAGTTGCCATCAGAGGTTTAAATGAGATTCGAACGCCTGTATGTATAAATTGATGTCAAGAAAATGCTATCGTATAATACTAATTATATGTGTCAATATTTCTTAGCTTTGTGTGTGATAAAAAAAAAGATTTTCGACGGGATCGTGATTTATAAGATAAATTGCAAAGTGGATAAACTGCATCTGTGAAAATCGAGGGAGAGAAAGGGTATAACAAAGTGGGAGGTGCCTGGTCGCCAGCCAATGGTAAGAGCCGCCACCCACGAAGCGCTAAAAATTAATTTATCGCGATATCACCGCCTACGCCATTGCTGACAGTGTGTACAGAGAGAGACTTGCGAAAATCCCGCGAGATGGTAGTATCGATTGGAACACTGTCCGACACTTGAAAAAAAAATTAATTTTTTTAAATTTAAACACTTTTTATGACAATTTAATTTTTTTTTAAAAGAAATTTCAAGCTAATTTTTACGATTTATCAACAATTATTCATTAAAAACAATTATTTCACGTATTTCTTCAATTAATTATTAATTTAAAAGATTAAAGTTGCGATTAATTTTTATTTTAAATAAAATTTCAATCATTTCTTTCTAGAAACTTTTTTATTTTTTGATTAATGATTTTTAAAAAATTAGAAATCTATTTATCGATAGATGATAGACTCAGTATTTTGTTTAAAGGTATTACATACACCAATATTACCGATAAAACAGAGCAGAGTGAACGTTACCGACTATTGGCATGATGCTCTTTCTTTTACCATCCAACTCTCACACGCGCCGTCCATTTATTTTTCCGTGTGTTTTCTGTCTGGATGCAAAATATCTATGACTCACAGAGATAAGTCAAACACAATCTGCTCTCAATGTGCAGCCAATGCAATCGTGTATACCATATATGTAATGAATTTATGTGTTGAAATTGGCATTTCGTAAAAATACAAACAAATTCCACTGTTCGATTCAGTGTTTATTGCGTGGTTAGGACAATTTGTGACATTGTCCACAGCATCAGAGGTGTCAGAAAATTCCTTTCACCAAGTAATCAATCCCTAAAAACTCGTTTAAAAATGGTGAGTTGAAAGATACGACTTTTTTCCAACCTTCCAGTTGAGATAGCTATTTATCTCTTGCTGCTGTTGTTACTGTCACTTGTAAAATAATGAAAATACATTGACTATTCGCAGGACGATGATGATCAGTATCAAGCAGGTTATGATGTTGGATCGTTTCCACAAGATTTTGGTTACACACCGTTTGATGGTGAGGGGGATGGATCCACAAGTCTCCTTGCTGGAGAACACAAGCCTCGAATTCTCCTAATGGGCTTGAGAAGGTACTTCTTCATAATTTACAATAAACTTCTTTTAATTGAAGAAACTCGAAAATTTCATATTAGATTTTTTTAATGCGGATTAATTATTAATTTCAGAAGTGGAAAATCATCAATACAAAAAGTAGTGTTTCACAAAATGTCCCCAAACGAGACATTATTTTTGGAGAGTACAAATAAAATAATAAAAGATGATATAAGCAATTCAAGCTTTGTACAATTTCAAATATGGGATTTTCCAGGTCAAATAGATTTTTTTGATCCAACATTTGACAGTAATATGATATTTGGTGGATGTGGAGCATTAGTTTTTGTAATTGATGCACAAGATGACTACATGGAAGCACTGAATAAACTTCATGTAATTGTAACCAATGCCTACAAAGTTAATCAGGCAATAAAATTTGAAGTTTTCATCCATAAAGTCGACGGATTATCAGATGATTACAAAATGGAGACGCAGAGAGATATTCACACACGAGCAAATGATGATTTGGTCGATGCTAATTACGATCAAATTCACTTGAGCTTCCATTTGACCTCTATTTATGACCACAGTATCTTTGAAGCCTTCAGCAAAGTCGTACAAAAGCTCATACCTCAGCTTCCCACGCTTGAAAATTTACTCAACATACTTATATCGGTATTTATATTTTTTTTCTTGACTTATTTTAACATTATTTAATATATTTCTTGCTTCTAGAACTCAGCGATTGAAAAGGCTTTTCTTTTTGACGTTGTCTCCAAGATTTACATCGCGACCGACAGCTCACCCGTTGATATGCAGAGCTACGAGCTCTGTTGTGACATGATTGACGTAGTTATTGATGTATCCTGCATCTATGGGTATGTAAAAATTTTTTTTTTACTTATTTCTTAGTTCTGGAATAAGATAATTGTTTGATTACAGACTCAGAGAGGATTTGGAGGCAGCAGCGTTTGATAATCAAAGCTCGAGTTTGATCAAACTGAATAATGGAACAATTTTATATCTGCGCGAAGTCAATAAATTTCTCGCACTTGTTTGTATTCTCCGCGAGGACAATTTCGACCGACAGGGCGTGATTGATTATAATTTTCTGTGCTTTAGAAAAGCAATTCAGCAAGTTTTTGAATTACGAAACAAAGCGACATATCCAACTAATCCGACGAACAACTCATCGTCGCCTGCAAGTGTAAACGAAGCGACAAACACGCCGGCAAGTCAATCTGGAACGATTGGACAGAATGGAACAGCTGTTCATGCATAAAATTAATTTATAAAATTTATTATTTTACTCTAAATCCGCCACCTAACGCAAATAATGTATATTTTATCAATGCATTTAATCTTTATTCGACTATACTAATTTTTTTTTTTCGTTTATTTCCCATTGGAAATAATGTAACTGTAAATACCGATGTGATTGAATGTGTATATTTGAAGGAGAAATTCTTTTGGATAATTATAAAACGTTAAATAAGTAGAATATTCTTTCTATTGATAGGTTTTTTAAAAATTTCATTAACGATAATTTTCCGTAAATAAATTTGAAAATTTCTCGGTCAAGCTGAAATGCGAGAGATTAAATGCCATCGAATTATTTGACGATTGACGCCAAAGATATAAAAATGTTTTGTCATATTCATCGAGACATAAATTATTAGGTAATTTTTCATCACCTTGTCTCTCACTCCAGAAAAGATTTTGCATTTGGACTAAGGGTTGATTGGGAATAGGAATGCCGGACGGTGGATAGCTCTGATGTGCAACTTCTGTGAGTAAATTTCTCATCAGGGAAAATTGGAAATTGAATTTATCTAAAAATAAAATAGAAACAAAAGGGAAATTTTTTTATACATTTTCTATTACTTATGATTTTAAACTATTAACATCATTTATAAATACATTATTTTACAAATTTTATTGTTATTAATGAAAAAAAAAAAAACAAATAATTAAGTTATTAATAAAATGGAAGAAACGGCATGAGTTTAAGTAGCACTGTAAATGCAGAGTGTTAACGCGCAATGAAAATCACGTGAAATATATGTTTGCAGTATGTTTCAGTGTGTTGATTAATCGGTACACGGCATACTGCAGTTAAAAGCACTTGTCAAGCCAGCCACTGAAAAAAAAAAATACGACAAAAATATGAAATTGATGGAAAATTAATACAAGGAAAACTTGAAAGCCGGGATATATTCATTAGAAATGAATTGAAGCAAGTGAATGGTAATGTATAAATCGCTAGATTGTCGTGTTTCTTGAGTTTGTAAAAGATGATATTGTTGATAAAGCATTGGAAAGATGCTTTATCGAATTATTAAACTTACAATAATCCGCGTCTTTGTGCTGCACAGCATTGTGAAGCGCCAGAGCTAAATATGTGTGATACTTTGTGTAACTGGACTCCATTAGATCCAATTCGGCTGGTAATAATTGCTTTACACCTCGCTGCCAACGATCTCGAAGATGTCCACACATTCCTAATAACTATAACGAAATTTATAATTTATTTGCATCAAAATTAGGTAATGAAACAATGGCATTCTGCCTGGTGATTGTAATTTAGAAATATCTCCAAGTTGACGACATTTTGTGAAATTTTACAAGAGATCAATTTTGTAGCTTAATAAATTCTGCGTAAAAAAGATCTCTTGTAAAAATTCCTAAAACCTCGTCCTCTTTGAGATATGAGCAAAAAAAAGCCAATCTTGCAAATCGCATCACTAATGCCAAAAACGAATGTCTAAAAAAACATTAAAACTAAAAACAATTGTTTATTATTTATGTTTAATTCATAATAACATATCTAGGATGATTATTAGGCCGTCTGGTTGACGTAAAAATTTTTGTTTTGGTTGAAATTTTTTTAAGCGGTACAAGATGTTTTTGAGAATCTTTGCGATTTTTTTGGTTTTTTGGCGATAACTCGGTAACCATACGAGATAATCAAAAATGTCATTAAACTTAAAATTGAATCTACAATCATTCAATCCCTATAATATTTTTCATTATCTCTGTTATTTACCGAGTTATCACGAAAAAACCGAAAAAATCACGAAAATGACGAAATTCTCAACAGGTTTTCCCCTTAAAAAAATCTGACGAAAAAAATAATATTTTTTTTCATCTCCGCTAAACATAACAAACGTTTTTTAATAATTATTCAAGAAAATAATAAACAAATTAAACCTCTACGCCCGTGTGACATTAGTGATGCGAAATATTCCAGTCAAAACTCACAATAGGCATAAAAATAAATTCAAAATTAATAATTTAAATCAATAACAAACACAATTAATACTCACATTATTTATCGTGACCATGATATCGGTGAATTGAGGTGTTTGCAAGCAGTGCTCATGAACTTTATTGAGATATTCATTGTGAACTTGAATAATATCATCTAAATTATTAGTTTGAGCTAGTTGCTCATCGAAAATAAATCCCAAACTTTGCAAAACTTGGCCAGAAAGATAAGTATGAATAGATCCAACAGCATGGAGTAACCAAAATCGAAGGCTTTCAAGTCTGCGAGCATTAAAATGATGAATTAAATCACTCATATCGCGCTCGTTGCTTTCCAAGGCGGAAAATCTCAAATTTTCCAGTGACCACAGGGCCCACTTGAGTTTCAATTGAAAGCGGAAAATATCATTGTACTTTAACAAAACTTCCTCGGTTAAAACCATATTTACTGGCCAATCAATCGAATAATGCAAAGTTGTTTTATCAACGGCTTTCAATACTTGACGCGTGCAATGATCTTCAACCGAGATTGACCAGTGATTGTGTGAGCTTGAATCTCGCCACTCATCCGACAAAACTTCCTCCAATACATTCGTCAAATCATAAGGATTAATCCAACAAGTATTACTCTCAATTTCTTGAAACATGTGCTGATAAAATTCCTTCATAATGTGTCCACGTTCCATCATATAAATCGATCGCATGAGCTTCAAATGATACTCGAGTTTGTACTCATGTACAAGAATACTTTTCACCAATTTCGACGCACATGAGTATCTACGATTTAAAATTTTTTCCAAAACATTCTCGAGGACCTTTCGAAATGGCAAAATAAATGGGGAAATTTTTTGTAGCTTCTGAAAAACATTTATTCCCCATTGACACGACTGTTTATCGGATTTTCCATCGATTGTATCAAGTGAAATGCCCATTGGTGGCAAATAATTCCCAAATACTTTCATCAAAAATGGATTATTTATTCGCATTATTTGCTGACGAATATTGTCCTCCAAATCGTCGCCATTGCGCGACGGAACGACCGAACTTTCCACGAGAATATTCGAATCCAATTCGTCAGAAATATTCCGACTGTAGTCGGACAATTCCACGAGGACTTGATCGATAAATTCATCATTCAGAGGCACCCGACACTGATCACAATTGATCCTCCACATGTCGGATATCCTGTCGAGTGTAACGAGCAATTCTATGCTTCTTCCCATATCACGAACTTTTTTAAATAATTTATTCATGATGGGATCCAAAATTTCACGCGTTACCGGACGTACAAGAAACTTTGTTGTCTGCTGCTCCTCGGGTTTTACATCTTGCGATATTCTAGCGATTAAAAATTCATCTCGCGAGTCTTCGAGTCGTCCCTCACTCAGCCAGGTGTCGATAATATTTAAATACACTCGTAAACTTGATAAATAGAGACTTGCACAGATATTGGTACGTTCAGCGCTTGTAGAACTCTCAATTTCACGATAGAGATTCGCCAGAAGTCGAAGACTCTTCTCCCAATTGCGTGCCAAGTTGCATTCATCCAAAACAGACTCATAAATGCCATGTAGTATTTTAATCCGACTCAATTCTCTTGCTAAATTCTTTATTAAATTTAAAAACGTTGTTATTCCACCCTGTCTCATTATATCGCGCTCCAACTCGACGAGATTATGTCGAATATCGTGCAGATACTGTTTCATCACTGCATTGTACGCTTCGTACGTGAGTGGCGGTAAATTTAGCATTTTGTAGGCACTAAACAACTGTTCTTCAAATGATTGAATGTCTTTGACCATTGAAAAGTACGGACAAAAGCTGGAAAACGCCTGGTTAAATGCTAGAGGCGTCAAACTTGGAATTGACAGATTTTTCCGAACGTCAAAAATGTTTTCTGATTTTTTTTCAAACACTACCATCTCCATGGGCAAGTGCAGCATCCATAAAACCTCTCGGCACACCTGGTACTCTCTAATTGTCGCAATAACTTTGGTATTATTCGGTAAATTCTGGTTATAAATGTCGCAGAGGTGTGCATGAGAAAATTTCGACTCGACTTTACACTCGTGCCAGGTTATATCATTCCACCAGGTGTTTTCTATATTTAAATCCAGCCATTTCCGAGACTCAACCGTTTCATTAAACGTATTAACTGGTTTTGGCAGGTATTTTACCAGAGATTTATCAATTTCCCCAGGTGTTTCACTGGAAATTGGATTTTCCTCGGGTGATTCAAGTTCTTCTTCGTTTTCCGACCACTCGCCGTCAGAATCGCTGGCGTAGTTGCAGAAAAAATCGTCCTGACCTTCTTTTAAATACTCAGTCCAATTAATTTCCTCGGTGGAGTTGTCTTGAGAGGAATTTATGCCATTTGTTGGGTTTATATACAGACAAGCGACATTTGACTTATCTGATTCGGTGGAAAGATTGAGAATAAATGACAATAGTGTCCACTGGAAATCATACTGTGAGTATCCATCGAAATTGTAAGTGAGAAATGTATCGATGAGACTGTTGAATTCACGAGAAACATCATATTTGCCGTAGATTTGGAATTTTACTTTAAGGCTGTCAATTAATTTTTTCGTTTCATGGCTGTTTATCGAGAGGAAGCGGTGATGTTTGATATTTGATACGACATATCTCTCGCATATGCGAAACTCTTCATCTGTTTCCTAAAAAAAAAAAAGTAATAATATCAATAAAAAAATTCAATAAAATTTAATTTTAATATATTTAACTTACTTGAAAGCCGAGAATTGCTGTAATTAGTAGCTTTAAATCATTGTCAATGTCAGTTTGGATCTTTGGCACCATGATTTAATGATTTTTTTTAATATTGAACTTCAGTGTACTCATTTAGGCTGATGGATTTCTACTTTTATGCAGAGAAACACACATTTTTACGTTATTTTTGATGATAAATTCATGTATTCACTGGCAGAATAACAAAAAACAAATATTTTAGGTTAGAGTTCACCATTCTGCGTCAAGTGGCGCGTGGATGAGCTTAGTGGTAAAATAAGAAACGTCACTCGACGGCGTCAGGTGTGCTAGGAGACGCTCAAGAGTGCTTATTTCAAGGCGAAATGATCATACCAATATCCAAACACGTAGATAGAACGAGGTTGCCGTATTTCTAGCATGTACATTGAATGGCGTACACCGATTCCAAGATTAATAAAAGTCTTTTCCCACTAAGCGGCGCGTTAGAAGATCAAAATCGCCACAAAATAACCATTTCTTCTGAATAATTGCAGCTCGATCACCCTCGCCTGATTAGTTGGATGCGCCTAGCTTATTGATGAGGTAAAAATACATCGAATCGAGTATAAAAAACAGTCGACATAAAAATCACTTTAGGACTAGGCACAGCATAGTTGGATATCTAGCGTGTGGAGCACGCTTTGTTAATCTAGTATCAATACATAAAAATTACAGCTCGCTGTAACCATTTTTAATTTCGTCGCCAACCTCTTTAAATCACAATCCGCACGCAGAGCAAAAACTATAAATACACAATTCAAAATTTAAAGCATCTATTTTTTGATTATTCCAATTCATTTTAATAATCAAAACTGTATGCATTGGATAACCAATTCCTATTTTATACGTATTTCTTCGCTTGATGCTTCTCAAGCAATAAAATCAGTGTTTATTTGACAGTAAAAGACCTCGAGTTGATATTTCCATCGTCTTATTTCTGCTTCATGTGACGACAACTCGATGTGCTGTAAAAAATTCGCAAATAGAATTGGTTCATTCATGCTTGTTGTATGAATTAAATTCTCTTCTATTATCCAACATAAACTTACACTGTACGGGTATTCGCAGAGGCTCATTATCCTTAATGATACATTCATGAGTTTGCCTATGAAACAGATACTGCAGCAATAGTTGTTTCTCCTCGCCATAACATGGATCATAAAAACCAGGTAATTCACTCTGAAATAAAAGGATTTAAGTTGATTAAAACGTTCAATTATGTGCTACAATATCAGGTTGTAAATACTAAATTACCTTTGGTGCTTCGGGCAAGACCAGTCTCGAACTGACAACTAAACATTGCAACGGTATCGTAACGTCGATAACATCGTCGTGATTTTCAATTTGATGTTCACCATTGCGTCGATCCGGATAAACAAATCGTCCGTACAGAGCTTTAGTGATGATTAAACCACCTTTAGTCTCTTCTTCAGTTCGAATTCTACTAAATGTTGCCATCATCAACTCCACCGCAGCCAGTGCTTCTCTCTGTTTCTCTTGCATACGCGCTCGATTCAACTCTCTTTGTTTTTCCTTATCTCGCTGTTTTTGCTCCTTTATTATCGGATCAACGATAAATTTTTTCACAATTGTCCAAGTAATAATTGGCGCGATAGTAGCATAAAAAATTGGAGCAGGAGCAACCTCTTCGAACAAATGAATTGGAAATGAATATATTTGTGATGCACGTATTAATTTGATTCTCAATGTCACACCACTTGGCACACCAACACGAACTGCTGCTGATAGAGAACTGTATTTTGAAACTTTTTTTTCAACTCCGTACTCTAAAAATGCTCCAGTCGTTCCGGCCCTGTAATTTTATCGATTATTATCACATTATTCACACAAAATTGCGTAAAAACAAGATTTAATTTGATTACTTGACAAATCCACGCAGTTTCGCATGTTTTTCAGGCATCTTGTAGGTATAACTTAGACTTGCAAATGTATTTATTAATCCAAATTGCAGACTAAAGGCTGTATAACACTCTGGTGTGTCTCTGACAATCATTGTGCTTATACAATTTTGAATGCCACATTTATACGTTAAATAACCTACTGTTTGTTTGTCCAATTGCATTCCCAAAGCTGTAAAAAATAAAAAAACCATGTCAATGTTTGTCGCATTGTTTGGGCAAATTTTCACTCACATCCAACTAATCCAGGTCGCACTTTATTCGGCTTAAACTGCATCATTAACGATCCAGTACAAAATATTCTCTGAGTGAGCGATCGATAGCCTCTGAGTGTTGCTCCAGGTCCATTGCCAACTTCCACATCAACTTCCATCCAACTCCTAGCTGAAAGTATTCGCCTGGCGGCGAAATTGACCGTGCCAGCGCCAGTGCCATTTTGTGTATCCAATTGTCCATACAATGTAACTGTGTCTTTTATTGTCAAGGGGGCTTCAATGGACTGTTGAAATGACATGCCGCTGACCTCAATCCCGCCGAATAATCCATCACTAAAATTATTATGTAAGATATTAACGAAAAATACAATAAAATGCAGTAATTTTACAATAATTACCTGGCGTACTCATCGTCATAATTATTAAATAACTCTGTCGCATTAATATTGACTGTTATGTTGCCTTTGGGATTAGTTCTTTGCTGCAATTTTCTCTCTTCACGTTCTTGAGCTATTCTCTCGTATTCTTCGCGTATTTCCTGCGGTGTTTTCGTCCGCTGGACAACCTCCCATCCCTGTGCTTCGAGTCCTCGCACGCCCAGAGAGTCATAAATTGCTCTTCGATGTGGATCACTCAGTACTGATGATCACAAAATATTTATGGTAGATTTTTTTATGGTTAATAAAATAAGTAGATTATATAACTCACCTTCGTATGCTTTATTTGTGCGGCTAAACAACGTCTCAGCCTTCTTTTTCAAAACTGGATCGACATGTTTGTCAGGATGGTAGAGTTTGCTCTGTCTCCTGTATGCTTGATGAATTTCATCAGCCGTTGCCTGCAAGAAAAATCAATAAATAAATCAATGTTATGTTATAAAATGTACATTTTGTATTTTAATAACTGTGTACTGAGTAAACACTTTGGAAAATAAATGTTTGTTACTCGTGTTGATTAAATCATGGGTATATTGGCTTACATTTTTGGATAAATTCAGGAAAGTGTAGTAATCCTCTTCATTTACAGGTTCCTCCTCAATTTCATTACTCATTTTGCAATTTTTTTATGTGTATATGTTACTGTAATAATGCAATTTTGGATGTTGCCGTGCAATCCTCACATTATTAGAAATAGCCTAAATATAGTGATTGGCACATGTATATTAAATAGTAATCGCTATGACAAAAATTGCTTGGCAATATTGTGTGATGCTTTGGTCAATATTCGTTGCAAGTATAGGTATGAAAATAAAATTGAAAAATTATAGTTGCACCAAAAAATTATAAGCACATGTGTCTATCAAAACCGTAGATTACTCGATCAATAGACATCTGTACTAATCTGTAGACATCTACAACCTAGAAACCTACAAACTCGTCTCTGTGTGTGACATATATTGAATATATAGAACATGCTTATACCCTCAGCTGTTACATCCGAAATTTTTGTGCTTCGCGTGCACACAAAAAATGCACACCGTCTACAGTCACGGTGGTCAAAAAAAGACGTGAGGTTGTGACGTTGTGTTATTGTCCAGTCGTTTTTGAAATAATTCTTATTATTTTTACTCAAGTACTTTGGGCACAAATTCTGCCACTAATTTCAATTTTCACTTGCAGATTATTATATTTACATGAACTAAAACACTAAGCAACGTAACCTCACAATTTTAGCATCTGGGGCAACAGCGGTACTGTCGTGACTCTAGACAGCGTACGAGTGTCACCGGCACTGTATTGATAAAAAAAAAAAAGAGCTTGGCTGGATTTACATAGTCTGTCTCTCTCTGTCTCGTACAAATTCGTGACGGCAAATGCATAGCAAATAAATAGAAATATCCACGAAATTGAATGGTGTTTACGAATTGATGTTAATCTAGGGATCTTAATCAATTATTCCACAGCACATAACTTGCGTTGTACGGATCTTACATGCAAGGAAATGAGTTTACAATGGTGATATTCGACAGCGTATTTTAAGGTTAAGGTTTTTACTCGATAACAGTTTATTTTTATAGTTGCAAGTGAGAAAATGTTAATTAAAGTAAATTGTTTTGATTATTAGGTTCATGATTCGAAGGATCCCGGACGCATCAGAGCAAGCAGCAGTAGCAGCAGCAGTGTCCACCAGGAGTTGCAGATTCATCGTCGGTGAGTGCCAAGTTCTGAAGTCTATTTGAGGGTTTCAACGATTAAAAAAATACAATATCAGACAGAGTTATGCATAAATTGGGCGCTATGTTTACATTAGTGTTAACTAAAGTTGAGAAGATTCGAAGACTATGTAGTTTACACTCTCTTGAATAGTGTTCTGTTGTAGAAAATCAGTCCTGTAGTCATTTTTAGATGTTTATGTGATAAATCAATTAATCTATCACCGGTAGAACACCCTTAGAAGTCAATAATTTTGTATACAGCTGTATAGAGTCTTTGAAGTGTGTCTCTAGCTAGTTTAATAGTTCGACATCGTGTAAATGGCCTCAGAACTTCGCAAATAGTTATTTAAATAATTTTAAAGAC
>MVJL01008571.1:0-13788 GCA_002156465.1 Macrocentrus cingulum
CTCCTACTTTTATATATATATAAACATATATTTTTTTTCATTCGTCAATTATATATTGTAACGAGGCAGAGCTCGTTGGACAAAACGAATAACTAGAATAACAACGCGGCGGAGAGTCAGTAGATAGATGGAGACCTTGGGGTGTTAGATAGGGCCTAGTTTTAAGCTTTGCGATAAACGAATAACTAGAATAACAACGCGGCGGAGAGTCAGTAGATAGATGGAGACCTTGGGGTGTTAGATAGGGCCTAGTTTTAAGCTTTGCGATGTATCGAGCCGCGGGTAAACGATTATTTTGTTATTTAGAATAAGAGAACATTGTTATTTTGTTCAATTCTTCGGCGCGCGACCGTGTACGAGTAAAGAGTATCGAGCCGCGGGTAAACGATTATTTTGTTATTTAGAATAAGAGAACATTGTTATTTTGTTCAATTCTTCGGCGCGCGACCGTGTACGAGTAAAGAGAGAGAGAAGAGGAACCACGTGACCCGGCATTTGCTCCTTGTCGCACCCGTTGGCATGGTCATTGCAGTATCGATCGCCGGCGACGCGGTCCGACGGCAGCCGAGAATGGCCGAACGAGGAAAACATCGAGGCCGCCGCACGGGTTGGCGGACACTCTCCGTCGAGCGAGCAACAAGTGTGGTTGCGCGTTAGCGTTGTCTCGAGGCCGAACGAGGAAAACATCGAGGCCGCCGCACGGGTTGGCGGACACTCTCCGTCGAGCGAGCAACAAGTGTGGTTGCGCGTTAGCGTTGTCTCGTTGTTAAGATTTTATTAATTACCCTGCGTGCGAACTATTGTCAAAAGTGCCCCTCACCAATCGAAGGCCAACCTGCATTGAACATCAACTGTAAGGACTCAAGAAGGACCTGGGGAGTCAGCCAAAGGACGAAGAATCGAGGAGGAGGAGCTGGAAGGAACACGGCGAAAAGTTGGTACGTCGTATCTTTCTCTCGCTCGCTCTGTCGAATACCGCCCAAGAGAGAGAAGAGGAACCACGTGACCCGGCATTTGCTCCTTGTCGCACCCGTTGGCGTGGTCATTGCAGTATTGATCGCCGGCGACGCGGTCCCGGCAGCCGAGAACGGCTGAACGAGGAAAACATCGAGGCCGCCGCACGGGTTGGCGGACACTCTCCGTCGAGCAAGCAACAAGTGTGGTTGCGCGTTAGCGTTCTGTCATTGTTAAGATTTTATTAATTACCCTGCGAACTATTGTCAAGAGTGCCCCTCACCAATCGAAGGCCAACCTGCATTGAACATCAACTTTAAGGACTCAAGAAGGACCTGGAGAGTCAGCCAAAGGACGAAGAATCGAGGAGGAGGAGGAGCTGCAAGGAACACGGCGGAAAGTTGGTAAGTCGTATCTTTCTCTCGCTCGCTCTGTCGAATACCGCCCGGTTTTATCGGTCGCGCGTCCGAGCACCCTTACGGGTAATTTGTTGTTATTGTGGGGTTAGGGTCAATGTATCTCTCGCTCGCTCTGTCGAATACCGCCCGGTTTTATCGGTCGCGCGTCCGAGCACCCTTACGGGTAATTTGTTGTTATTGTGGGGTTAGGGTCAATGTGTGTGAGCGCGGGTCTCCTTGCATTTATTGTTGCGTATGAGGGAATTACATTAATCTAACATACTAAGAGAGAGAGAGTCACGTTGAGAATTACGGAATAAACGGAAACGAATGGAAACGGTGAAATGTAAAAGAATAAACGTAGAATTTGTGAATACATACTAAGAGAGAGAGAGTCACGTTGAGAATTACGGAATAAACGGAAACGAATGGAAACGGTGAAATGTAAAAGAATAAACGTAGAATTTGTGAATGGTCTAATTATCGCGTGTATTAATTGTCTGGATCAATTTACCCGAGATACCCTGACCTTGAGAATAAAATGTAAAAGAATAAACGTAGAATTTGTGAATGGTCTAATTATCGCGTGTATTAATTGTCTGGATCAATTTACCCGAGATACCCTGACCTTGAGAATATACAGTCGCGAGGCAATATTGTCCTTTTCAGCGTGGTTTTGCCTATTTTCCTTTGTTAAATAAATAGGCTATACCCGAGATACCCTGACCTTGAGAATATACAGTCGCGAGGCAATATTGTCCTTTTCAGCGTGGTTTTGCCTATTTTCCTTTGTTAAATAAATAGGCTGGCGCCCACCAGGTAGGTAAAAGATAAACTCTGTTTTTGTATAACGAGATATAGAAATAATTAGCGGGTTGGACGAGCAGCCCGGAAAATATTTCCCGTAGCGCCCACCAGGTAGGTAAAAGATAAACTCTGTTTTTGTATAACGAGATATAGAAATAATTAGCGGGTTGGACGAGCAGCCCGGAAAATATTTCCCGTTGCATTTTTGGGGCCTCGTTACAATATTAAATAACTTTTCGAATAATTCTCCTATTCAAAATAATTGAAAAACGTTTAGTTTAAGTGATTTAAAATAAAACATGCGCATTTGTTTTTGTTAAAACAAAAAATAACTAAATGAAGTGAGCCATTTAGTGTATCTATGGTATTTCACATAAACACTTTCGTATAATAACTATCAGAGACTACAAATATTTTCTAGAAAAAGATTAGCTATCAATAAAGTTTAAATAATCTCTGAAAAATGGCTGAAGAAGAAAAAATCATCCAGTTCACTCCGAGTGATGAAATTGAAAAGTTTGTTCCAGGAAATAATTAGTAAGTATTGCATTGACACTTCTTTACTTCAATATCTCGATAATTATACTATTTATATAAATTTTATTTCTTACTTTTTCCATTTTTATATATTTTCTTTTATTCTGTTGGCCAAAAAATTTATTTTCGGTTGTTTCAAAAATATTTTTATTTTATCTAGTATTTACATTTTATATATACACGTCTTTAACTTTAAAATACGATATATTCCGTTACTAACGATTTATATTCAAATAAATTTAACTATTTCCCAAAAAAAAAATGAGCTCATTGGCTATGTTGATGCAATTGAAGAAACGACGAAGTATGGTACGAAAAGTGTCTTTAAATTCGTTGTGAATAATGGTAATGGCCTTCGAGTGCAAGTTTCAGCCTGGAACGATGAAGTGGAGCGTTCAGAAGTAGAACTCATCTAGATCATGTATGATTCATTGCTTATTATATTATTATATTATTTCCATTAGTGTTTACCTTCTAAATAATAAATCATTACTCTTTTTTCTACACATTGTTCACATCGAAAATGCAAGAAGCATGGCGAGCAGCAATTATAACCGAGGAAATTATTTTGGTGAATTTTGGAAAAATGGATCAAAATAAATATTCAGTTCAGGACATTGCACGCGACCAGTTCCCCATTATAGAATTAAACGCAATTTATAGTTCAGTTTACCTTCGAAATTTCGTAAGTAATTTAATTTTTATGTAATTAGTTTAAATTATTTTTTTTTTTTCATTTCCTAATCTCTAATTCGCATTTTATAATTTTCGCTTACCAAAGAATGTTTTTTATTACTACAAAGAAACGTTATTATATAATTTTTTTGTAGCTGATCACTACACTTCAAGCCATTTGTTAGCTTTTTTTTCGTTATTTAATGATTGTTCAAATGTAAGTTGACGAATCTCTATTTTTTTGTTTGATTTTCTTTTTCTTATTTACATTTTTTGAATGATCTATAATTTTTTTTGTCTAGTCATCATTCACTGTTTTTTATTGTTATTTCTTTATTTGTTATCAATTAAATTTTTGAATAACTGTTAAGTGATCGATATCTAGTCATTTTTCACCTATTTATAATTATTCATCCGTTATTTGTGATCTATTTAGATTTTTAATAATTTTTAATTGAGAAAACTCTGAACATTTTTCAGCTTTTTGTCATTATAAATTTTTTCCTTTGATTTATATTTTTCTTATTGAATCATCAATTCGTAGTCATTTTTTAGGTTTTTATTATTATTTATTTTTTATTTGTTGCCTATTAGATTTTTAGTGGCTTTTATTAAATAACTTTCTATACATTTTCACTCGTTTGATTTTTGGTTTTTCTTTTTCGAATGATTTTTTCAATCTTCATTGAATATTTCTAGTCATTTTTTACTGCGTTTTATTTATTTATTTTTTTAATGGTTTTACAATTTTTCCATCTGATCAATTGATCAGATTATAATCAATTTTTAGCTTTTTATTGTTATTTATTCGTCATTGGTTACATATTTAATTTTTTTATAATTTCTAATTGATAATGCATCAATCATTTCTGTGTTTCTTATCATTGCATCTTTTTTTCCTTCAAATTATATTTCAAAAAATTTTTTTTTGTTAAATGAGGAATTTGTGCTTAGTCTTTTTTTTAGATTTTCATTGTTATTTATTCTTTATTTGTTAACTATTGAATTTATTAATGTCTTAACTGCTAAATTTTTAGTTATTTTTGGGCTTTTTTTTCTTATTTATCCTTTATTTATTATCTATTCGATTTTTTAATGATTTTTAATTGATGAATATCCAATTTTCATAGGTTTATTATTATTTTTTATTATCCTTTGTTTATTATCAAATAAATTTTTCCATCGAGATTGATCAATTTTCACCTATAATTTAGCTTTTTATTGTTATTATTATTATTTTTTGGTATCTATTATATTTTTTTCGCGTTTCTAGTGGTAATTTTTGGATATTTTACAGTTTTTATGTACAATGGCCTAATTATTGTTATTAAACAAAAAATTTTTCTACTCTTATAAACACGATTATTTTCTACTTATTTTTTATTATTCAATTTTTCATTTCTTCTACGTGTGTTAATCGTAGAATAATACTTTATTTTATGCATGTTGTGATGAAAGGCATGCCCCGAGCTCCCCACAAATCTCTGCCCGGGAGGTGCTGCCCCCTCACGGCACAACCACAAAGCTCCGGTGCCCTGCGCGACGGACAGCCTCGTGCCGTCGGGACACTACACTGACAGACTTCGTTGCGACAGTTGCACTCCGCGAGATAATTGGTGTAAAGTAAATTCCAGTTGCGCCTCTGTGTTGTAAAAGGTATAGACTATAGTCAAAACCATCTGCTAGCAGTGGAGGAGAAGCTGGTGGTCCATAATCCTCAGTGCACAATTCCTGAGACGAGAGAAGATCCACATAACCTCCACAACGCCCACCGCACTCAGCTAAAGGTATTGTGCCGTATTTATTGTACTTGGAGGACTTCTATAGGAGTGAGCACTCCCGGGTAGCAATTGTCTCCTAGACCACCTCACTTGTGACCCTGGGGGGTCCAGAATCAACGTGTAATCCCGTGATCGTGAGACCCAGACGTCGTGTGAGAGGGAGAGAGACAGCACGTTATCTATCATACACCTGTCAAGTCTCTTCCTTGTCTAACTGCCTACTATGGGCCGTAGAGTCATTTCTATCTTGATTGTATCGAGTCCTCTGGCTTATATTATTGCTGTAAAACCTTAACTAACCTTGTTTGCCCTGTATCGAGTCAACATTGAAAGAGAATATTATCGCGTGTCAAATTACTAACCCGAAACTGAATAACTCAGCTAAAGGTATTGTGCCGTATTTATTGTACTTGGAGGACTTCTATAGGAGTGAGCACTCCCGGGTAGCAATTGTCTCCTAGACCACCTCACTTGTGACCCTGGGGGGTCCAGAATCAACGTGTAATCCCGTGATCGTGAGACCCAGACGTCGTGTGAGAGGGAGAGAGACAGCACGTTATCTATCATACACCTGTCAAGTCTCTTCCTTGTCTAACTGCCTACTATGGGCCGTAGAGTCATTTCTATCTTGATTGTATCGAGTCCTCTGGCTTATATTATTGCTGTAAAACCTTAACTAACCTTGTTTGCCCTGTATCGAGTCAACATTGAAAGAGAATATTATCGCGTGTCAAATTACTAACCCGAAACTGAATATATCACAACTCTGAGATTTTTTCCCTACAACTATAGTTGAATTAATTATATCCCTCTCCACCTACAACTCTTACAGGAGCCTCAAGGTAATTATCACTTGCTTAAGTCTAATAGACCCGATCACAACACAAGATTTTTGTGCACGGCACGAACAAATCAACCTGCCGCGTCACAATGTATATTTGATTAAAATTGCGTAATTATCTCAAAATTACTATATTCTCTTCAGGCACGTCCGGATTTATCAAAACGAAATTCACTCTTATTAATAAAAAGTCGGAGAATGTCGGAAAAAATAAAGCTTTTTTTACAATCACTGATGGTGACTCCAAGATGTCTGTTACGATCAATTCATATTCTGAAAAAACCTTTGAGAGGGGCGATCATGTCAGGGTGACTGGTTCGGTGCTTAAATTGAGTAAGGCTTACATTAAGAAAAACTATAGCAAAATAGCCTATGGCTTTTACTAAAAAATATAAAGTGTACCCTATTTTGCCCTAGATTCCATGTAGCTTGAAATTTTTTGTGGTTATTGGAAATAAAGTTTGTTTTTTACAGAAACTGATGAGCTTTGTTTCATTATCGACTCCATAGCTGACGTTGAGCTCGTTGACGAGGAAAAAAAAAGTTTAAATTGGTTGCTGAACGGCAAAAAAAGGATTTTTGGGATTTCTACGGGCCCAAATAAACGCCAAAAAACTTATTAATACTTCAACTTCAATGCGATTTAATTTTTCCTTGTTTTTTTTCATGAAAATTTTCAAAAAATCTCTTGTAAATATCTATAGAACTCATTTATTTGAAATAATTTAAATAATAAAAAAAAATTTTATTTTGCAAAAATGTTGAATTTTAAATTCAATAACAAGAGAAATTACTATCCATTCATTTTTTTTACTTGATAAATCACACCTAGTTTATTTAAAATTTTCAAAATATATAAAATAAAAATCAATTGACAAAAAAATATCACTTAAAAATTGTTCGTAGAATGTCATTGTTTCTTAGAGCAATAAGTGTTGTATGTTTAATGAAAAAAATGTTTCCGTTAAATGTTTTTCTGTTATAAAGAATGGTAAATTTATAATTCGATGAAAAACAATGTTTTTTTTTTTCTAATCTTATTTGACATTGTGAAGCGGAGCGCAATTTCTCCCCGCGCGTAGTTCCCACCAGGACCCAGAACGCTGCCCCCTACTCGACGATGGCCGAAACACCGTGGCCCTTAAAGCCACCAAAAACGCACGGCACTCTTGTGTCAAAAAGTGATCGAGCCGGTTGCTCTTATAATTAGTATTGAGTTCATGCTAAGTCCAGTTAGCTTGAGCTGTGAGTAAAAAAGCATATAATCTACTAGAGTGGCCAATAGAATCTACGTGTGCATAATTCCACGAGCCTATAGTCCTGCATTTCCTGGTACACCCGTCCGACGGACGAGAAACCTGTGGATTCACTGAGGAAACCTCATCATCAGGTATTGTGTCACAGCTCTTCTACCTGAGGACAGTTTAGAAGAGTGAATTTCCTAATCATCAAAGCCCTGATCATACTCACCTACCTGATCAGGTGATATACCGCGTGTTTATTCCGTGAGAAAGAGAGAGAGAGAGAGAGAGAACACTACTCTCAACTACATACTTTAGCTCTCTTCATCCGCCATAGAATCATTCCCTTTGCTAACAGTTGTATAGATTCTCTATTTCACCCCGCTTGTACAATACTAACCGATATTTGCTCTGTATCGAGACTGTCAAGGTAAAAACTCAACCTTGTATCTAATTGCTAACGCTATTTGAATACAGTCTATTATCTTGTTGATCTAAATTACCGAATATTCACCCTCTCTTACCACCTCCCAACTATAGTCTTTTCAGAAACTCAAGGTAATTATCACATAATAATTACCTCCTAGATAAACCATAACATACTTTTGTGCACGGCAAGCAAAAATCAACCTGCCGCGTTACAACATTAAAAAATGCTAAAATTTCAATCAAAAAAATTTTAATTTAAAAATAACCGTTCATCCTTTTCTTTCCAGTAAAAACACACATATAGGAGATTGAAAATTTTAATAAAATAATAAAAAACAAATGGACCTACGAACACAAAAAAATCATTTGTTAATGGCATTGTTTTTTCCAATTCCAAGTGCATCGTGTTTAATAAGAAAATATTGTATTGTATCCACGAGTAAAGGTATCAAAAATGACTACGATAAAAAATACTATAATAAAAAAGACTAGAATAAAAAATCTAAAGATAAAAAAAATGTAATTGCGTTGGAAAATTTTTCTATAACGATTTTCGACGCATTTTTTAGTCGGATATCTTTTTCTTCTTGAACTCATAAGTTAAATTCGATCATTCATAGCCGCTGGATAACTATTTAGTGATGATAGTCAGGCAGTCTGTTACTTCGATCATTCTTTGTTGGTAGAAGTAGACCAATGATGCAAACAATTCCAGCGATAAGTGTAACATAATCAGTTCCTGTGTCAACTGTCCACGATTGGGCAGCTATAGACAGTAAGATCTTTCCTCTTTCTTATCTTTTTTATAGAGAGCTGTTAAATGTCAGTCGATCTAAAGGTGTTTGTGCCGATACAAACGGATAAGTAACCATACACGTAAACAAACAAACAATTTTTTCTCACGTGTGTCTAACTTCATTTGATTATTCAACTTAAAAATTTATTGATAAACAAATGTCAAAGCAAGGTTGGTATTTACTGTGATTGATGAACGCCGAATTTTCTTGAATATATCTTTTTGTTTCTCCTTGTTTCAAAAAATAAGAATAATTCGAGTATTGTATATTAATTGAGTATCATTTTCAAATTTTTTCAAACATACATTCAAATATTTTCTGAAGTGTAAAATTTAGAATTTTAAGACCTGTCTTCAAAAATATGTGTTTTTCTACTCGAACATAATTTTCGTGATAAATTTATTTTTTGATATTGTGTTCTTGCTATTTAAGAAACTTGTCAATTTATTTTTTATTTTTCGTAATATTTAGATTTTGTAATATTTAGAGCGAGACAGCAATTGTATCTTTCGAAAAAAGAAAATTCAGTTTCTCACAAAAAAAGGATGAAAGACTATAAGAGTTCATTACAATGCAAAGAAAAAGATAGAGTATATTCAAGACACATACTAACAGACATGGACTACTACAAAAATCACTTAATTACTACAAAACTTAATCAACGAAAAAAATTACTAGATGAAACTTTTAGACAAATTCATCGTGAGAGACTAAAAACATGCCAAAAGAAAAGATTAAAAGATGTTGAACAAAGAAAAATCCATGGTGAAAGATTGAAAATATCTCAAAAAGAACGATTACGAGACGAAAAAAACAGAGAAATCCACCATGAAAGGGTGAAAAATTCTCAACGCAAAAGATATTCAAAGAAAGAAAATTCATCAAGACTTCATGCGATCCGATCGACGATGCGCTACGATTCTCAAGTTATTTTTTTCTGCTTCGAAGCTTAGAATGTCAAAAGTTGCGTCAAGTATGAATTTTTGTTTACGAAAAAATAAAACGAAATCTGCTTTAATAAAAGTAAAAGATATGCTTGATGAAAATAAACTCAAACATATTGAGCTAAAAGATAATGGCTTCAAATTTCTATCTCATGATCGTGGATCACCATCATTCTGGGAAGAAAAAAAGAGAAATGTTTTTGCATTATTTCGGAAAATAGGACCTCCAAACGTTTTTTTTTACGCTATCAGCAGCAGAAACTAAATCGCCTGAGTTAATTGTAATTCTGAAAGAAGTCGTTGACGGAAAAAAAATCTTATTAGAAGAAGCACGAGAAATGGATTACAGAGAAAAAGCTATATTAATTAGTCGTGATCCAGTAACTATCGCAAGATACTTTGATTATAGAATCAGAGAATTGTTCAAAGTTATGACAGCAAAAAACAGTATTTTTCGAGAATATAATATAATTCATTATTATTTTAGGATTGAATTTCAACAACGAGGTTCTCCACATATTCATTGTTTATTATGGCTTGAAAACGCACCGAATTTTTATGATGAAGATGAAAATAACTCTGATGTTGGTGAATTTATTGACAGATTCATAACATGTTCGAAACAACTTATTCCAAAAGATCTCATCAAATTACAAACGCATAGACATACATTTACTTGTAAAAAGGGATGAGAAAAACGAAGTGTCACTTCGATATTCCTTTTTTTCCACTGTATGAAACGTGCATTTCAAAGCCTCTATTAGATTTAGATAAAGCGCAAAAAAGTAAATTACGAAAAGTTCGTGAAGAAATACAATAATTTTTAGAAAAAAATTTCAAAAAAGAAATCACTATCACACTCGAAGCAATATTGAAAAAGTTTCACTTAACTTATGATTCATACAAAGAAATTATCTGCAGTGGTATAAATCGTCCAACAGTTTTTCTGCGCAGAAATCCAGATGAATGCATGATTAATGCTTATAATCACGAAATATTAACACTAAATGCTTATAATCACGAAATATTAACACTACATGCCGCAAATATGGACATTCAATTTATTTTGGATATGTACTCCTGTGCAAGTTATATATTAAATTATCTAAATAATAACAATCGGTCAATAAAACTTATTGACAACTCAGGTTTTATTCGAAAGAGAAATAGATCAAAAATTATTCGATTTCTAAACTATAATGAACAAACTAATAACGAAAATTTTGTTAGAGAAAATGTTATGTTATTTGTACCATCGCGAGATGAAAATGTTGTTATTGCTTCAGCTTCTGAATTATTTTCTAAACATCAAGATTTGATTAAAAAAACAAGATCCGAGTACGTACATAATGAAAATATAGAAATTATATTAAACGAAGCGAAAACTCAAATATATGAATCTGATGTTGATAGTAATATTGACGAACGGATACCTCAAAATTTGGAAGTATTTAATGATCCTTCTCAAAAAGGAGATATAGCTATAGACATGAATGATAATATTGTTGTGAAAATCAGCTGATAGGTTACACCTCATCAGCTGATTTGAATTGCCGACTGCGCTCGCCTATCGAGCGCAATCTAGTTAGCCCTTGAATAAAAACAGATGCCTGTTTGGATGCATGGCAACGCGGTTACATTGTCATGCATCCAAACAGGAAAACGACAGAGTCGATTGACAGCTGTTGTCAAAGTTAGACGTTCTTGTTCTAAGCTCCTTTAAGTCACCTTATTTCTGATTAAATACACTTTTTTTTATATTTCTCCGTCTAAATCCTTTACATTTGGTGTCAAAAGCGCTTAACGACCTATTCCCTGATTTTTATTTGCCGGAAAATGCCTCCTAAACCCGCTAAACGAGTGCGTTATTGTGTACCCACCGATGTTGATGAAATCCAAGATGAGGCTGTATTCAATTTAGAAGAAAATTTTAAACAAACCATCGAGGATTTACGCGAGGAAATATCTGACTTGAGAGCTCAACGGACACAGGATTTATCTAGGTTTAGACGTCAACGAGAGGAAGACAGGAGAGAACTTCGTGATTTATTCAAAAAGTTTTCGTTAAATAATTTTGGTGATGTACAAAAAAATTCTTTTCCTCCTCCTCCACCTCCTTTAACTCCAGAAATTATTATCACTAATTCCGGATCATCTAACTACTCTCCTGAGAATTTTTCTCGGAACTTTCGCCCGGTTTCAAATCCTTCAATCATTAAACCTGATACATACGACGGTTCAAATTCATGGCCTCAATATTTTAAACATTTTTCTCTAATTGCAATACACAATAATTGGTCTACTCAAGAAAAAGCCGCTCAGCTTGCTTCTCAATTACGCGGGAAAGCTCGATTGATTTTAGAAAAACTTACTTTCGCCGATTTACAACAATTTGACAAAATTAGCAGCCTTTTAGAACATCATTTCGGAGAAAAACAATTCTCTCGAGCGTATTTTAATCGTTTTCAAGAGCGTAAACAAAACGAAGATGAAAAATTATCTGATTTTGCTAAAGATCTTGATAAAATGGTCCGGATAGCTTATCCAGATATTTCTGAAGATGCTCGCGATCGTATCGCTGCATTACAATTTATTTCGGGTTTAAATAGAACAAAATTGGAATTTTCTCTCCGATCGGAAAGAATCGAGACGTTAAACCAAGCTCTTCAACGTGCTTTGGAATTAGAATCAATTAATGATTTAGTTTATTCAAAATCCAACAAAAACTTTAAAGAAAATTCAGATAATAATTCGACCTCACAATCTCACGGAATTAAAAGGAAAAATAATCCTAATATTGAATGCTGGAATGGTGGCCAGAAAGGCCACGGTATTCGAGAATGTAAATTACCATTAAAGAAAAATTCCTCAACATCTGCGAATGATTACGACAAAAAAAACAACAATGATAGAATTGAATATTAAAAAAATTCAAAATCTTTTCGCCAACAATAAATTAATTCTGAAAGGATATATCAATGATACTCCTTGCTCAATGATTATAAATACTGCAGCCGATATTACGGTTGTTAACTCTCGGCTTTCGAAAAATTCAAGAAGGAATGGAAATAAACCTTTCAAAATTTTATCTGTCTCTGGTCATGAAATTCCATACTTTGGGATCATCTCCGTTTTAATTAAAATTTCTAATTTAAATGTTAACTTGGAAGTCGTTTTGGCTGAAATTAAAGAAGATTGTATTTTGGGGATTAATTTCTTAGTTAAATCTGGTCTCTTTCTTGAGTTTCAATCAATCATTGAATCAAGAATTATTGATAAAAACACAAAAATCGTTTCAATTAAGAAAATTTCTTCTTGTCTGGCAGTCATTCAAGACTTTTCGGAGAATTTATTTTCTGCTTCTCAGAAACTCCTACCTGAAAATCAGCAGACGCTTCTTAAAGAATTTTTGATTAATAACGTTGACGCATTTTGAAAAAATTCTAATGATTTAGGAAATTGTAATATTCTTAAATATACAATTAATGTTGAAGATAATTATCCTATTAAGCAAGTTCCACGAAGGGTTCCTCTTCAACACAGAGGAAAAATTGAAGAATCAATTACAGAAATGAAAACTCAAGGTGTTATCGAACCAAGCTCGAGTCATTGGGCTTCTCCAATAGTTCTCGTTCCTAAGAAAGATGGGTCCACCCGATTTTGCGTTGAATATAGAAAACTTAATTCTATTACAAAAAAAGATTCCATTCCCATCCCCCATCAAGAAGATTTATTAAACATGGTTCAAGGAGCGAAATGGTTTTCTACTCTCGATCTCAAAAGTCGTTATTGGCATGTTGGCCTTCCAGATGGTGATAAAGAAAAAACTGCTGTTTGTATTTGGAATGAAGTATGCAATTTAAAGTTCTCCCTTTCGGTCGTTGTAACGCCCCAGCCACTTTTGTTAGATTGATTAAAGGATTAATCGGAAAAATTTGTTTAGTTTATTTGGATGACATTATCATCTTTAGTTCTTCTATTGAGGAACACTTTGTTCACCTACAAACTGTTTTTAAAAAACTTCTGGATGCCGGAATGAAAATCGCTGTTAAGAAATGCATCCTTTTTTAAAAAGAAGTAACTTTTCTTGGTCACATTGTTTCCGAAGATGGTATTCGAAGTTGTCCCGATAAGATCTCTGCAATCACTAATTGGCCAACTCCTAAAAATAAAACTGAACTTCGAAGCTTCCTTGGACTTTGCTCATACTATAGAAAATTTGTG
This sequence comes from Macrocentrus cingulum, assembly GCA_002156465.1. Lineage (NCBI taxonomy): Eukaryota > Metazoa > Arthropoda > Insecta > Hymenoptera > Braconidae > Macrocentrus > Macrocentrus cingulum. Next base: position 13,629 of record MVJL01008571.1, read on the forward strand.
AAAAATTTTGCTTCAATAGCAAAACCTCTTTATATAATCTCTCAAGAAAATTCTACATTTATTTAGAATGAAAAAGCCCTTCACACTTTTAATCTTTTGAAGGAAAATCTAGTTTCTTCTCCCATACTGATGTATCCTGATCCAGAATTAGAGTTTATTC
>MVJL01008574.1:0-11544 GCA_002156465.1 Macrocentrus cingulum
TTGACGTCCTCATGTGATCTAATACATAGCACCAACCGCTGTAATAATTATACTTTCCTCGTGTCAAGGTAGTATCTTGTAGAATAAATCTTGACCAAACCCTTGGTAGTTTGAAAGCTCTGTACCATGATTTGTAGACTAGAGAGGCATAGTAACGTTCTCTAATAGTCAAAAGAGAAAAAATTTCTTCGAGCAAGAGATCCGGAAGACAATCCCAGGCGCTGTAAGTGTCGTGTTTATTATCTACGGCGTCATCATCATCAATGTCAACGTATAGAGCTAAAAAAGGAGCCCCGTGTTAATTAAACAATTGTTTACATATTGGAAATTAAAAAAAATTTCTACAACTTTTTATAACAATATTTTATCAGACTTATTTTAAAAAAGGAGCCCCGTGTTAATTAAACAATTGTTTACATATTGGAAATTAAAAAAAATTTCTACAACTTTTTATAACAATATTTTATCAGACTTATTTTAATATAGATGATTTTACCTTTATTTTGTTCATCGAATTTCCAACAGCCCTACTACAACTTTTTATAACAATATTTTATCAGACTTATTTTAATATAGATGATTTTACCTTTATTTTGTTCATCGAATTTCCAACAGCCCTTGTTCATGGCGTAGCCGGTAAAATGCTCATAATCCGTCCTTTTACCAATATCGGTTGTTAATAATTTATAATAATAATGCAGTAAAACTTTACAACAAAGCACTGTATATATAGGTAATTTTTTTGTTGAGTATTAATAATTTCTCAAGAGATTTCTTTCTTTTGTTATAAAATGCGTAGAAAACACAATGGTTGAGGAGGTCGCGAGTTATTTCGGTATGGCTTTATAATAAACGCAGTTTGTATACCTATATACACGACCTACGAAATATACTATTTAGTTGTGGTGCACATATATGTCTTATTGACTAATGAAAATTTGAAAAAGTGATTGCCATTTTTATTAATAGTTAAAATATCTAATAAAGAAAATTAGTACCTATTGGTTTTTCCACTCGCTTTTAAAAATTTGTTATTGTACTACTGCCGTTTGTGCCTTACTACCGTGCATGCATCCAATATATTTACTATAGGAACAAAAAACGAAAAGTTTGAACTTTGAGCGGTTCGTCATATTGTACTACTGCCGTTTGTGCCTTACTACCGTGCATGCATCCAATATATTTACTATAGGAACAAAAAACGAAAAGTTTGAACTTTGAGCGGTTCGTCAGCTGCGCAAAGCTGACGAAGACACGTTGACAAGTTGAACATGGAAAACAATGTGTTTGCGTCTGCCTGCCGTGTGCCAGTGTGCGTAACTTTTTTGTTTTAGCTGCGCAAAGCTGACGAAGACACGTTGACAAGTTGAACATGGAAAACAATGTGTTTGCGTCTGCCTGCCGTGTGCCAGTGTGCGTAACTTTTTTGTTTTCACCTTGGTGGAGTGCACACATCTCTACATGTATACATAAATTCCGGTTAACTGTAAGAATTATATCTACGCAATTGTACGAAAGTGTTGCACTAAAAATCGACCATCCACATTGTTGCGAATCATCATTTAGCGTATTTTGTTGAAATAAACATTCGGAAATATCCGCAGGATTCTCCATTGATTCAGGTAATGTTCTATATAATATTAAATATTATACTGATTTATTATTTTTTCATAAAGTCTCATAAAATAATAATAAGAAAAAAAAAAATGACAGATAAACAAGAAAAATAATGATTGCAATTTGATATATGTAGTACTTTTATAAGTCTTTGATTAAAAATGTCGAAAATATTTGATTAATTTTTATTCTTATACATTATAAGTACAACTTGATGTAATTTTTACCAAAAAAAACAGTTAGGAATCGTCCTAACGGATCGATTTCGCCAGTTTGTGGTGAATATTTTTCTACAATTAAAAATTTTTTTATTTTATTTTCATAAAAACAATATAATTTTCGGTAAGCACGAGTGAGAAGTTATGACAGATAAACAAGAAAAATAATGATTGCAATTTGATATATGTAGTACTTTTATAAGTCTTTGATTAAAAATGTCGAAAATATTTGATTAATTTTTATTCTTATACATTATAAGTACAACTTGATGTAATTTTTACCAAAAAAAACAGTTAGGAATCGTCCTAACAAAAAATGTCGAAAATATTTGATTAATTTTTATTCTTATACATTATAAGTACAACTTGATGTAATTTTTACCAAAAAAAACAGTTAGGAATCGTCCTAACGGATCGATTTCACCAGTTTGTGGTGAATATTTTTCTACAATTAAAAATTTTTTTATTTTATTTTCATAAAAACAATATAATTTTCGGTAAGCACGAGTGAGAAGTTGTACCAGTTTGTGGTGAATATTTTTCTACAATTAAAAATTTTTTTATTTTATTTTCATAAAAACAATATAATTTTCGGTAAGCACGAGTGAGAAGTTGTTTGACGAATATAATAATCTCTCGACAGTATACATCAAGTTGACGAATAATTTTATGGTCACAGGTACACGAGTGAGAAGTTGTTTGACGAATATAATAATCTCTCGACAGTATACATCAAGTTGACGAATAATTTTATGGTCACAGGTTTCTTCTGCTGGTTTTGCTTTGATTAAATTAAATTCTTGTATGTATTTCTCCATATTTATCATATCAAATTACTCACGTCATAATTTTATGGTCACAGGTTTCTTCTGCTGGTTTTGCTTTGATTAAATTAAATTCTTGTATGTATTTCTCCATATTTATCATATCAAATTACTCACGTCATCTTTTACAGTCTGTTGGAGTGGAAAATTCTGTGAAATTTCAATACATTAATAACAATAATCATGATTGATGCAATTAATGATCATGAACTGGACTGCCTACTTTGATTAAATTAAATTCTTGTATGTATTTCTCCATATTTATCATATCAAATTACTCACGTCCTCTTTTACAGTCTGTTGGAGTGGAAAATTCTGTGAAATTTCAATACATTAATAACAATAATCATGATTGATGCAATTAATGATCATGAACTGGACTGCCTGATGGAAATGTGAATCGCCTCGAGGATGACAATCATGGCCTTCAGAGAAGTATAGGAAGTGTCCAAGAATTGGGAGATAAAAATCATGAACTGGACTGCCTGATGGAAATGTGAATCGCCTCGAGGATGACAATCATGGCCTTCAGAGAAGTATAGGAAGTGTCCAAGAATTGGGAGATAAAATCTGCAAAATATACCATGTAGCAGGCATTTTTTAAAAAATCATTATATTACAAAATAAGGAAATGATGATTATATATGTCAAATGCAGTTGAAAAATTTCTAGAGTAAAATATCTTCGATACTCGAGTGTTTATATCCTCATGCACTGGAAATCGACAGGATGCGCCCTGCTGTTTTCAGCAAGCATGTATTAGTGGCTGCAGCGAGTAGGTATCTTTTGATGCTGTGATGTCGCATCGTAAAAATATTCGGCAGTAAAGTTAAGAAAATCAAAGACATTATCGACCATACAAATGAGCGGCATAGCATGTATGGGCTCGTTAATCCAGAAAAGCTCCTGACTTGAGTTTTTTTCTTTCTTATTTTTTTTTCTTTGCAGATGTACATAAAAATTTTTAAAGGATTTTTCCGTTTCATCATAGCTGTGATGCAAACGCTTGTTTTTATTTTCAGCAGAATATTCTTTTAGTTTTTGCGCCTGAAAAAATCCGGAGTGTGGCCGACACACCAGTACTATTTCTTTTGTGTAAGATTGAGATTGAGGTATTTTGAATATTCTTGAAGTAACTGGCCAGAATTCTTGTACAGAATTTTCTACACTTTAATTCGTTCTTGAGAAATATTTTTAAAAAACTGTCACATAAATAATTAACAAATTCTTGAAGTAACTGGCCAGAATTCTTGTACAGAATTTTCTACACTTTAATTCGTTCTTGAGAAATATTTTTAAAAAACTGTCACATAAATAATTAACACGCCTTCCTGAAAATTAAAATAAAATTTGAGCTGCTATAGCGATTATATAGTTGAATTTTTTAGTCTAGAATTATTTTTCTACAGATTTCACTATCAAATTGAATAAAAAATTTGAGCTGCTATAGCGATTATATAGTTGAATTTTTTAGTCTAGAATTATTTTTCTACAGATTTCACTATCAAATTGAATATAACAATAGTTTTCACAAATAATAATCAACATTTCGATAATATTTTTAAAAATTCATTGGCAATTTTACAATAGTTTTCACAAATAATAATCAACATTTCGATAATATTTTTAAAAATTCATTGGCAATTTTTTTATTGGCAAATTGAGATTTTAGAGCTACTCTTTATATTTGCATTATTGAATTTTTTATTATGTTCAAAGTTATATTTGTTTGAATCATTGGCAATTTTTTTATTGGCAAATTGAGATTTTAGAGCTACTCTTTATATTTGCATTATTGAATTTTTTATTATGTTCAAAGTTATATTTGTTTGATTGTCCAGTGTAGTTCGAGCCTATATTCCATATGATTCTATACGTGCATTTTTAGCCTTGTAATTTTTTTTTGTAAGCTAGTAAGTATTTTTTCTACGTAAAAATACAAAAAAATGTACTCTCTTTTTGTCTTATCTTTGAAAAGATCTTAGTCGGTAACAAAGAGTCGAGATTTCTCATCGCGCATGTGTAAAATATTCAGAGAGAATTAAAATGTACTCTCTTTTTGTCTTATCTTTGAAAAGATCTTAGTCGGTAACAAAGAGTCGAGATTTCTCATCGCGCATGTGTAAAATATTCAGAGAGAATTCCGGTGTCATCTCGCTCCCCCGAGTACTTGCGGCATTTGTTTTCTATTGTCTAGTGCATGAAAAAATTTGATCAATATCCAAGTTTTTGGTTATCCAGTCTATACACCAAGATGAAAAAATTTGGAATTTCGCAGGTAAATATTATAAATACAATCCCCCGAGTACTTGCGGCATTTGTTTTCTATTGTCTAAGTGTAGTTTTGGTATTCGCCATCGCCATTTTTGTTCATCTTCGACGCGTCGTATTACACGATTTCAATTGTGGGCAATTGTGTGCATGAAAAAATTTGATCAATATCCAAGTTTTTGGTTATCCAGTCTATACACCAAGATGAAAAAATTTGGAATTTCGCAGGTAAATATTATAAATACAGTGCATGAAAAAATTTGATCAATATCCAAGTTTTTGGTTATCCAGTCTATACACCAAGATGAAAAAATTTGGAATTTCGCAGGTAAATATTATAAATACACATAATTTGTTTATCTCAACAGCATAAAAATTAGATTATCATGTGAAATGTTTGTTTCATTTTTTCTTGAAATAGATGGTAGAGGCATTGATACCTTTAAAAAATGAGCCCAAAGAGTATCGTATTTTAACAAAAAATATCATGTGAAATGTTTGTTTCATTTTTTCTTGAAATAGATGGTAGAGGCATTGATACCTTTAAAAAATGAGCCCAAAGAGTATCGTATTTTAACAAAAAATGAGGATCGAGTAGTATTTGCTCTGCAGAGTCTTTTTAGATGGTAGAGGCATTGATACCTTTAAAAAATGAGCCCAAAGAGTATCGTATTTTAACAAAAAATGAGGATCGAGTAGTATTTGCTCTGCAGAGTCTTTTTTATAACAAGATGGATGAAACTTTTGGTTTTGACTCTGATGGTATAAAAAATTCTGAAATAGCTGTTCAATTTATCAATGCGGGGAATCAAGCATTTTCAATAACAAGATGGATGAAACTTTTGGTTTTGACTCTGATGGTATAAAAAATTCTGAAATAGCTGTTCAATTTATCAATGCGGGGAATCAAGCATTTTCGCAATGGAAGTTTCCCTTGGCATGGCTCTTATACACCAAGGCAGTAATGTATGCTGAAACTGACTCAAAGGATTTAACGCGAGCCTACGCCAACCGGTCTGCTGCATTGTGGGAGATGAGCATGGCTCTTATACACCAAGGCAGTAATGTATGCTGAAACTGACTCAAAGGATTTAACGCGAGCCTACGCCAACCGGTCTGCTGCATTGTGGGAGATGGACGTGTATGATAGCAGCCTGATAGACATTGACAGAGTATTGACCCTTGGCTACCCGGATAATCTCAAAGCAAAGCTCTACATTCGTCAGGTCAAGTGTTTAAACGTGTATGATAGCAGCCTGATAGACATTGACAGAGTATTGACCCTTGGCTACCCGGATAATCTCAAAGCAAAGCTCTACATTCGTCAGGTCAAGTGTTTGTGGGTAATAAAAAAAAAATGTGCCCCGAGATAAAAACATCGATCGAAAATGCAGAAAAATGGATTGAAAACTTGGATGGTTGTAATCGCACTAAACTACAAGATGCTCTAAAAAAAAAATGTGCCCCGAGATAAAAACATCGATCGAAAATGCAGAAAAATGGATTGAAAACTTGGATGGTTGTAATCGCACTAAACTACAAGATGCTCTAGATAATATTAAGACAGAAGATTTTTTGAAAACGCTAAATATACCCGAGACTCTCTCAGCAGATGATGGCACATTTATGCCTAAGCAACCGATAGATAATCCAAAAAATTAAGACAGAAGATTTTTTGAAAACGCTAAATATACCCGAGACTCTCTCAGCAGATGATGGCACATTTATGCCTAAGCAACCGATAGATAATCCAAAAATTTTGGGGGCCTCAGGATCAATTGAATTGAAACATTCCGACGAGTTTGGTCGTCACTTAATGGCACATTTATGCCTAAGCAACCGATAGATAATCCAAAAATTTTGGGGGCCTCAGGATCAATTGAATTGAAACATTCCGACGAGTTTGGTCGTCACTTTGCAGCTACACGAAACATCGACGCAGGTGAAAGTCTATTTGTTGACAAGGCTTTTATGTCAATTCCGGCTTTTGAACAAAACAAGGATCCGATATTTTCAACCGGATATTGTTGGAATTGTTCGAAAATAGTTCTTCACAGTATTGTGTTTATATAAGCTATTGCAATGAAAAATGCCGAGACGAGGATTGGAATAATTATCATGAACTTGATTGCCCTGTCATTAATCAGTTGATGTTGCTTCCAACACATTCCGACATGTATCGCGTTGAGGATGACAGTCAAGGCCTTCAAGGAAGCAGGCAGTTTCCAAGCGCTAAAAGATGAAGTCTTCCAAATCGATTCGATCGCAGGTGAACAATTGCTTCAGTCAAAAAATGTTAAAATATGCTAATAGTATAAAAATATAAATAAATATAATTCCGTTTCAGATCCAGTTGAAAAATTTTTCAGGGGAAAAGTTTTCGATAGCTCAAAGTATGCGAGTGTTTATTCTCTGATGGTGTCTGACGCTTCGGAGTGTCCTCTCACACTGGCAATTGGCGTAGCATTTATTTTAACACTGTTTGGTGCCCTTACAAAGATATTTGGCAGGGAAATGGAACGACCAAGGGACATTATCCAGCACAAATGGACGGCGTTCATGGGCTCGATGATCCTGAAAAATCTTCAAATTGCTAATCAATTTACCTATGCCGTAAGTTTATTATTATTTTTTTTTTTTTGTAATATATATGTGTGCGACAAAACATTGAATTCGTGAATTTTTTTTTTTTCTAGCAAACGTTGTTTAAGCTCAATGAAGATCCTACTCCCATTGCACATGCTGTTCAGCCCTTGATAGCTCTTTGCAATCATAGTTGCGATGCCAATGCTTGCGTTCAGTTTTACTGCAATGTTTTCTCAGTGATTGCTCTTCAAAAAATAACTAGAGGCCAGCAGGTGAGTCAAAATTTTTATATTTACGTATAACTAATATAAGTACATTTTCTTAAAATTAATTTTTGCGTTTATTCATTTATTTAGATTGTCATTTCCTATGACAACATTGATTTTCAAGAACTTTCCAAAAATGTTCGAAAAATGCGACTGCGAGAAAAGTACCAATTTGAATGTACCTGCACTGCTTGCATAATGATTGGACACTCGCCGCTAAAAAGTCACTCGAAGTATAAAAAATTTTTTTGTCTTATATACTTATATTAAATTTTGCCTAAATGATTATGTATATATTTTGAATAATTGATTTTTTTTTACAGCAACTACCACTGTTGAAGAGAAAAGTTCAACGCTGTGAGATAACCTCTCCCAAAGTGCTCATGGAAGTTCAAGCAGCGTTGCCCAAGTCAGCTCATCCTCTGCAACTTGAGCTTTACATGAGGATTTTAAATCATTATGACGAATCTCTTTAGGATTCATGTGCATTTTTCGAAACTAAAATTATTCTGAGGAATCTTTACAGAGCACTGTCAGTTTAATTATTCAACGCAATTCATATAATCTGCAAATAAGATTATTCGTAACTATTACAAGTCAGTTTGCGTAGTGCACAATTATTTTCATATGCAGACTCACCTGAGTCATATTTTTTTGCTCCTTAAACATTATACAAACTTGATTACATATGCTCAGAGAATGTTGTAAAAAACAAAAATGCGGCGAGTTGACTTTATTATAAAGATTATCGATTATTTGTCATTTTTTATAACTATTTTCAGCAGAAGAATATTAAAAATTCAAATAAAAAAATTATATTGTTTAAAGTTTTCTCGATATCTACAGAGATATTGTAATATTTATAATGGTGAGTTCCTTCAATCAATTTATTTCAAATTGTTTCAAATATTCAAACGTTGAAATTGAAATTGAAAAAAAAAAAATCTACTTTATCTAACGCAATTTACTTCCTATCGATAATAACGACAGCGTCATGATTTTTGTTTCGTGCATGCGTGAAATCACATGATTTTTTTTTTTTTTTCACGAACGACATTCTGTGTATGTGTATTTTGTGTATATAGACGTGCAGTGTTTATATACATATATATCGTTTATCGGCGTAGTTAATACCATCTCACCCATTGTCGCCGAGTATTTGATTGAATCAGCATCGCTATGGTAAGTGTTGAATATTATAACTCACAATATATTTTATGAAATAAATTATTTATTGAATTTGTACACTTGAAAGATGACTGAAGCAATGCTGGACCGACTGACAGATGAGCCGCCGATGTATAAAATCTTAACAAACAACGAGGATCGCATTTTGTGTGTACTACGATGGTGCAGTGAAAATGGTGCAAACGAGGTGAAGCTTTACAGTGGTGAACAAAAAAGTTCGGACAAAGCGATTGAATGGATTAATTTCGGAAATAAGGCATTTTCACGATCATCCTTGATCCAATCGTCTTGGGCATACAGCAAAGCAATAATGTATGCAGTGTCTGGTTCCAAGGATTTAGCTCGAGCCTACGCCAACCGATCAGCGACAGCGTGCGAGATGAACATGTACAACGATAGCCTAAAAGACATTAAAAGAGCATTGGCCATTGGTTATCCGGATAATTTAGCCAACCGATCAGCGACAGCGTGCGAGATGAACATGTACAACGATAGCCTAAAAGACATTAAAAGAGCATTGGCCATTGGTTATCCGGATAATTTGAAAGCAAAGCTCTATATTCGTCAGGTCAAGTGCCTATGGGGAGTACACAGAAAAATGTGTCCTGAGATAAAATCATCTATTGTCAATGCGGAAAAATGGATCAAAAAGGCGGATGATTGCGATCGCAACAAACTGCAGTGTGCTTTAAAAAAGATGAATATACCAGACATTCTGAAAGGCGTAAGTCTATTTGACGCGAGTTCAAAAGATGCTCAATTTATGGTTAAAACACCGGCAAATAATCCAGGCCATTGGTTATCCGGATAATTTGAAAGCAAAGCTCTATATTCGTCAGGTCAAGTGCCTATGGGGAGTACACAGAAAAATGTGTCCTGAGATAAAATAATCTATTGTCAATGCGGAAAAATGGATCAAAAAGGCGGATGATTGTGATCGCAACAAACTGCAGTGTGCTTTAAAAAAGATGAATATACCAGACATTCTAGTGTCCTGAGATAAAATCATCTATTGTCAATGCGGAAAAATGGATCAAAAAGGCGGATGATTGTGATCGCAACAAACTGCAGTGTGCTTTAAAAAAGATGAATATACCAGACATTCTGAAAGGCGTAAGTCTATTTGACGCGAGTTCAAAAGATGCTCAATTTATGGTTAAAACACCGGCAAATAATCCGTAATTTTGAGGGCCTCGGGGTCCATTAAATTGAAGTATTCCGACGAATACGGCCGTCATCTTGTAGCCGCACAGGACATCAATGCAGGCCAAGTGTTATTTGTTGATAAAGCATTTGTATCAATGCCAGTTTCTAAAGAAAATCATGATGAGCAATTCATATCGAGCGCCTGCTGGAACTGTTCTAAAACATTCCTCTGTGGTGTACCTTGTCCAAAGTGCGTTAATGTAAATTATTGCGATGAAAAATGCCGAGATGAGGATTGGAATAATTATCATGAAATTGATTGTCCTATTATCAGTCAACTATTGCCTCGCTGCGCAAATCGCCTACAACAAGTGCGAGACTCCTACTGTTATTTCCGTAATTAAGAAGCTGGTAGTTTCCAAAAATTACATAATAAACTCTATAAAATTGATTCTATCATAGGTAAGCATTTTTTTTAACCAAACATATTAAACATATGCAGTAAAAATGAACAATTTAATTTTAGATCCAGTTGGAAGATTTTTCCAGGAGAATCTCCTGGACATTTTTTTTAACCAAACATATTAAACATATGCAGTAAAAATGAACAATTTAATTTTAGATCCAGTTGGAAGATTTTTCCAGGAGAATCTCCTGGACAATTCAAAGTATGCGAGTGTTTATGCGCTGGTAACTGACAGTACGGATTATCCGCATGAGCAAGCAATTTTTGCAATTATTGTTTTAAAATTGTTGTGTCGCCTTACAAACATATTTGGCAGAGAAATTACAAAAATTGAAGATATTATCGCTCACGAATGGGCCGTGTTTGTAAGCTCGTTGGTTTCGAGAAATCTGCAGATTCTCGATATGTTCGGCAGTCCAGTAAGTTTTTATTTTTAACCATCATGCGATAATACATTTGATGATGGAATTTTTTTCTAGCAAGACTGTTTCATTGGTCCTAAAGCGTCGGCTTTCTGCGCACGTACAGTTTATCCCCTACTAGCTCTTTGTAATCACAGCTGTGACGCCAATGTCTGCCTTTATTTTCATCGCAACCATTTTGCCGTCATCGCAATGCAGAAAATTTCGAGTGACGAACAGGTTGGCAACGTTTTTTTTATTTTAATCTAAACAATGAATACTTCAATACTTACGTGGAATTAATTTTGCTACGCTCATTTGTTTGTTTAGATTATCGTCTCCTATAACGATATTAATTTTCAAAAGCATCCAAGACAATATCGGAAGGAGCAATTGCACGAGTATGGATTCTGGTGTACTTGCATTGCGTGCAAAAATGATTGGAAACTCTCACAAATGAAGTCATACAAGGTATATAACAATCTTGTTGTTTTATCAAAAATGATGTTTATTGATGATCAATTTTTTAATTTATGTTTTCTGTTGAAGAATCTCTCGCTG
>MVJL01008576.1:0-40175 GCA_002156465.1 Macrocentrus cingulum
TTTTTTTTTTTTTTTTTTTTTTTTTTTTTTTGCAGTTGGAATATGGGGAAGATGTTTGGCAAAATATTTTACAGGAGATTGGATTAAAAAATATGGAATTTCATACAAGACAAATTTATCCAGATGCATTAATAACTAAATTAGCTGGTGCATTAGCAAAAGAAAATGCTTCGTCAGTTGACAGTATGATGCATTTTTTTGGAAAATGTTTTGTTAGATTTTTCAGCAATCTTGGGTAATTATTTAACGATTTTTATATCATTTATAGATGAAAAAAATTATTTTTATCTGTAAAGTAGCTTGGAAAAATTTTTTTATGATAATTTTTAATGGAATATATTGTAAATATAATGTGAATAAATTTTTTTTTAGATATGATTGTATGGTAAAATCAACTGGAAGATTTTTTTGTGAATTTCTTCAGTGTGTCGATAATATTCACATGCAAATGCGATTCACGTATCCTAAAATGAAGAGTCCATCGATGTATATAACCCATGTAGACCCTCATGGGGTGATATTAATTTATCGTAGCACCCGGAAGGGCTTCACTCACTATTTCATGGGTGAGTACGTCAATGAATACAAAAATAAATCAACTTTATTTCACATAAATCAAATATTAAAAATGTCAATAAAAAAATTTGTCACATTTTTGTTTTTTTAATCTATCACACTCAATAAAATAATATTGATTTTTCTGATTAAAAAATTTTTTTTTTAATTATAATTTATTAAAATTATTGTAAATATTTTTGTTTCTGTGTTGAAGATATGAAAATTTTTTCAAAAAATTGAAATATTTATTAAAAATTTGACGTTTAATGTTGTTTTTTTTTTTTTGTTTTTTCAAGATTTTTTAAATATTAAAAAAGTTTTTATCAGCTAGATTTTTTTTTCTTTCGTTAAATATTCAGAGGTAAACGATCTCTCGGGACATTTTGGGGTGAAAGAACCCACTCTTCACCGTTATTTTTTTAAAATGTGACACATCAAAAAAATCTCAAGGGTGTCGTTTTTTAATGCTCAATAATTCATTTGTTTAGGTCAACAAAGTTTTCTGACAAAAAATGTGTTTATTAATATTTTTTATTATAGTTTATTTTATTGTAATGGTTTAAAACAAAAAAGTTGAAATTTTTTCTGGACATTTAGGACAATTGTTCCAAATTGCCAAGGACCTTTATGAGACTAGTTTAGACATTCGAGTACTCGAGAGTTCAGATGAAATTCCCGGAACTCGAAGTGTCATGGTAAAATTTCGTATCGATTTTGATAATCGTGATTACGTAAGTGAAAAATTTTTTTAAAGGATTATATCCAGTTGCAAGGCCGAAAAAATATATTTTTCTATTTATTTTTTGTTTTTTTTTTTTTTTTTTAAAGCATTTAACAAAATTACGACTATACAAAAACACAAAAATCGAATTTCAAACCAAAATTTTCGTGAAAAATTGTTTTAAAAAAATCGAAATAACTATTAGAAATTTTATTCCTTAGTTTAACACCTGAAGAATATATCTAAGAAGGTTCTATTAAAATTTTCGAATGATTGGTCAAGCTGTTTTTGAGAAATCGTGTTCCAACTTTGAAAACGTCCAAAAAAAAAAGTCTGATTTTCTCAAAATTTCAATTGGATATACCATCCCTTAAATCTAAAACTAAATTTTAAAAATACTAAATAAAATTTTCTTATTAGATTGCAAAAACAAAGCGCATGCAAGCGCCAATTGGTCGAGAACTTGCGCCAGTATCGTGCGATCTATTGCTCCGTTTATTCCCTTTTGGGGTAGTCATGAATGAGAACATGCAAATCGATGGGGCGGGTGCGAAATTGCTTTATGCATGGGGCGGAGAGCCTTCAGCAATACTTGATCTGCATTTTTACGATCTCTTTAGGTTACGCCGACCTAAAGGCATTTCATTCACTTGGAGAAATGTATTGTTTCAAATTTTTTTTTTTCTTTTCTAAATTTTTTATTCATTCCCAGCATTTATTCTAGGTTATTTATCTGCATTCAGTGACATTTGAGCTGGAATTAATTAGATCTAGTGATACTGAGATAAAAAATCATGAAAATTCTAGTGGATCGAATTTAAAACGTGAAGGAAGTCATGGATCTCGTAGTATTCTTCTCAAGGGTCAGATGAGATACATTCACGATATAAAATCCATCATTTTTCTCTGTAGTCCACTGTAAGTTGTTCATAAACTATTGATAAATTTTTTTATTCAATTAAAAAACACTCTATGGGTTGAATTAATTTTTTTTCACAGAATTAACAGCCTTGATGAGCTTTTGAGTATGGGATTGTATCTAAATGATTTGAATTTCCATGGAATGAGTCGTGAAATGGTTTTAGCTGGTTGGCAACATTGTGGCAGGTTGGTTAACGATCTTAAAAAAAAATTCTTCAAGTGAAAAAAATGTTTTTTTCAATTAATTTTCTAGGTTGGAAATGATGTGTGAACGGGCTGAGGAGAGATCGGAAGAATTAGAGAGTAGTTATGCACTTTTAGATCGTTGGAAAAATAAAAGTGATGAATTACTTTACTCTATGATACCACAAACTGTTGCCGATCGTTTGCGCACCGGTGTTAGTCCTCTAGATACTTGCTCGGTCGGTAAAAAAAAATTTTTATTGGAGGAAACAAATTTTTATTATGTTTTTTTTTTTTTTGGTTTTTAGTCGGTTGATTCGATGACTGTACTTTTTTGCGAGCTGTGTGACTTTGATTACTCAACGATTGAGGGTGTTATGGATATTGTTTCATCGATGAACGCTATTTTCTCATGTTTTGATTCTCTGATGGATAAATTTAATGTTTACAAGGTGATTTTAAGAAACAAAACTCGATTTTTTGAGAATTTAGATTAGTTTTTTTGTTTTTTTTTGGAATGTATCTCATTTTTTTTCATCCCTATGTGGGTGAAAATTTAAGTTTTGTATGCTTAAATGCTGATTTTTCGGTTTTACGGGTCAATATATTCGTGTTAATGTCGATTTTTTTCGTTGATAGGTTGAAACAGTTGGTCGGATATACATGGCAGCTAGTGGTGCACCTGATCCTGAGGAACAACACGCCAGGAATATTGCTGATGTGTCCTTAGAGCTTATTAATTGTGTTAGATCGCTCAAGTTGCCTTCAGGAATTGATATTCAAATTCGTATTGGTACAAAAAAGGCGAAAAAAAAATTTTAATTGTATAAAATATGAGTGAAAGTGTAAATTTTTTTTTTTAAGGCATTCATTCAGGTCCTGCGGTTGCTGGTGTGGTTGGAATAAAACTACCACGATACTGTTTTTTTGGTGATACTGTCAATACGGCTTCTAGAATGCAATCAACTAGTTTGGTCAGTTGAAAAATTCAAAAATTAATATATTTCATTTATGCTAAATTTTTTTTTGTAGCCTGGAAAAGTTCATATTTCTCCAGATACAAAAAATCTTCTTCCATCCGATTTATATCGCATTGAGTCACGGGGTAGTCTCACAGTTAAGGTAAAAAAAAATTTTTTTTTTTTTTTACAATGAAATTAAAAAAAAAATCGATTTATGGAATTTTTTATTTAACAAGTTGTTTATGAATTATTTCACGTATTTAAAGTAAGTGAAAGTTTTTTTTTTGTGTTATTAAAGAATTTTTTGAAATTAATTAATTTTTTTTTCTAATGAAAATTTTTGTTTTTTTTAGGGTAAAGGAAACATGGAGACATTTTTTTTGTATGAAAAAAAATCATTAACACCCGATGAAGAATTGCCAATGATTTTAAATGAATAAAAAATGATTTTAAAAACGGAGATTTAATGGATTTAATTAAAAATATTTATCGTTTGTTTAATTAAAAATAAGATAATTAAGATATGCGCTATTGAACTTGTGTGCCTTTAAACTATATTATACATATCTAATAATAATATTTGTCTAATAAATAAATAAATAAATAAATAATTTCTAAATAGCTAACAATAACAGGAATCTTTAGTATTTCGTTGTATCCAAGTGATGTATCGATTTACTCGAGCATAAACCCCGGGGTATCCGGCAATTGCACATCCCTCTCCCCATGATACAACACCTGGAAAATTTTTTTTTCTTACTTCAATGTTTTGAGAGCGTTGAAAAAAATAACTTACCAACAATTTTGTGGATATTTCCATCAATTACGTGTAGTGCACCACCACTATCACCCTAAAATATCAAAATTATTTATTTAAATCAACTTTAAAACTAAAAACATCATCTCGCTTTAAAAGCCAATTTTTTTTTTTTTCGGAAAAATGGAAAAAAAAAATCGAAAAAATCGATTGATTGAATAAATTCTAGTCTATTTGATAGATAATTTAATAGTAAAAAAAAAATTAAATTTTGATTTTTCAAAATTGATTGATTAGTTTTTGAGTTATCGTGGCTGAAAAAATTTTTTTCACACATTGATGGATTTGATTGTTGATTAAATTATGAATTTTATTGATATTTGTTTGATTTTGATATGAAAATATTTAGGAATGATAGTGTTTAATAAGAATAAAATTTTTTTTGAATTACTTGACATGAATCTTTGCCACCATCGGTGTATCCAGCGCACATCATGTTGTCAGTAATTCTTCGAGCAGGATATTTAGTTTGTCGGCATTCAGCATTCGATAAAATCGGTACAATTACGTGTTGAAGACTGTTTGAAACTGGTCCGGATTCAGCAATAGCTCCCCAACCAGTAACTATTGCATTTCTTCCTGCAAATGTGCTGCCCCGTTCCGGAAGGCAAACTGGCTTCATTAGACCATTGAAATCAATTCGATCATCTATTTTTATTAAAGCTATATCATTGTTGTAATTAGATGTTGAGTATCCACTGTGTTTGATCACTTCAGATACACGGAATTCTAAACTACGAAGGTCCGAAGTGACATTTCTATTGTGAGCTCCCAAACGAACTCGAATCATTGTCATGTCAAAGCTGAAAAAAAATTATTTCATCAGTTTTTTTCATTGATTATTAGTGATAAAATTAATTTTTAGGATCTTTTGTAATTTTAAAATGATGAATTTCTGGAAATTTCATTGGAAAAAAGTTTTTTTTTCTGTTTTTAATATAAAATTCTTACCGATTTACGCAGTGAGCAGCTGTTAATAAATATCGGTCACTAATCACTGTTGCAGCACAATAAAAATTACCTCGATACGTTAAATAAGTTACCCAAGGATACTGTAACATTGCAGTTTCGTGACCACCAACTATTCTATTTGGTAAAGTACTTATTCCACACGCTAAAAAAAAATTAATAAAATATTACTTAAAGTTTGACAACAAAAAAAGTTTATAAGTATTTTTGAGATTGTAATAATAGATTGTTATTAGTGGAAATTGAAAGAAAGAGAATTTTTCTTTTTTCCTCACATTTTTACTGAGGGTGGACTTTTTGAACTTTGCAATTTTCATGATTTTTTTTTGGATTTTTTACCGATAACTTGATAAATAAGTGAAATAATGAAAAATATCATTGGAATAAAATGATTTGAAATTAAATTTCCTACAAAAAATGTTAAATAAACTTTTTTCTATTTTTCATAGTTTTTAAGATATTATTGATTTTTAAAATTCATATTTTTTTTAATATTTCAAAAACAAAGTAAAATATGACTGATGATTTTACATTTTTTTTTTAGAGAATTAAATTCATAATTATTTAAGTTTTATAATATTTTTTGTTATTTTAATTAATTATCGAGTTATCCAGTGAAAAAACGAAAAAAAAAAATCATTTATAATTCGATCTTTTTCGATTTTCATGTTTTTTTTTTTTTATAATAAAATTGGGAAATTTTTCAATTAGTGATAATAAAAAACATACAACACTTTATGCATTCCTCTCGATTTGGTGACACAGAATATTCTGTCGTAGTACTGCCAAGAAATGACTGCACCCATTCCAACAGTATTTTATCACCGGTTTCATTGGAAGATTTTGAATTGTCACTACTAAAAATGTCAGTTATTGGTTTATCCGAATTTATATGAGTTATTTTATCGTTTTTTTCTCCAATATTGAACTTTTCATTTGATTTCGTAATTCCATCCTATGGATATACAATAAAATAAAATATTTTATAGCAATTTTTAGGGGTATTTTCAAATCAGTTGTAACCCTGACGGATTTAACAATATATGAAATATAAAAATATCTCAATTTTTTTTTGTTATATAGTATAAATCGGCTATTTTTATTCAAAATATTCTTTCAAAAAATTGTAATGATACATTTAAAATCACATGAAAACATTATTTATGATGAAATACTAAAATATCTGACGAAAAAAATTTTTTTTCGATTTTTCAATTAACTTTGTTGTTGTTTTTTTTTTTTTTTTTTAAATGTAAACACAATTTTATTAAAATTAAAAGCATTTTTTTAGGATAATTTTTTTTTCAATAAAAATATTCTATTTTTACGATATCGAGCACTTGTTTATGATCTTAAAAACTATCGGATTTATTAATAAATATTTTTTACTGTTGAAAAAAAATTAATTATCCCCAAATCACGTGACAGTATTAAAAAAACAAAAAAAAATGGTATAAATATTCATTTTAAAGCTGGATATTATAATTTTTAATTTATTTACAAAATGTTTATACTAGTTCAATAAAGTTGAATTAATGTTTCATCATTTGATGCAGTAAAAAAATTTAAATACGTGGAAAAAAAAATTTTTTTTTTTTTTCGCTACTTTTAAATCCGCCAGGCTATGACAAAGTTTGTGTAGTGTATTCACCTCTAATTTATCGAGTCCTAAATGTCCAAGGCTAAGTAATCCTATTGGCCTTGTGGGTTGTCTCCAGTCATCGTTAAAACTGGAACGTTCTGATAAGTCTGATAACATTGGTCTCGTAATGTCACTAGTTTTAAAAATAAAACTCCCATAGACATGATTTATCATGACCATTATTGTTACACTAAACTGTATCACACAATTCATTTTTTTTTTTAATTGAAAAGAATTGTTTTTTTTTTTACAAATTTTTCTCTCGTGGTAAAGCGGTTTTTCAAACTAGTGGCCCAGTCGACAGATACTTTCACACAGAGGTCTTGTTCACTTCTGTGCCACATCTTTATTGAAACGGAATAGAGTGAACAGAACTGGAATTCATTCAAGAGGCGAAAATTTCTGATTATGCTAATAATATACACTGCTCTAAGTGGAAGGCTAAAAAAAAATTATCTCGATTAAATACAAAAAAATTGAATAATTTTTTTTTATGGTGAGAAAAAAATTTTTTTTTTGTGTGTGTTTGTGATGGTTCCTCCTCGAACGCGGTTGTTGACTTCATTATATTAGCATATTTAGTTTTGAATAGAAGTATATTGAATTTATGATGACTGTTCAGACACAGTGGGTCAAGGTATCTAGGCCACATCACCCTCATGCGGGTGTTAACTTCAATTTCAATTTTATAATGTACGATGACAATTGTATATTTGATATCACACCTTTGATAATTTTTTTATATACAAATTAAATCACTTAAAAAAAGTTATTTCATTGATAAATATGATGGTTAGAAAGTTTGTTTGTATTTTTGTTTTCTTCAAATTTTGGTTAATGGTTTTTTTTAATGCAGATGCTTTCCCCTATGGATTTTTTTCGGAGGGAGATGTAATAATATGATTGAATTATTGCAGACTAATTGGTTTAATTGGTCTTACTTTAGGGAATGATGTCCAAATATAACTCAATGGTGTTAGTTGAACCCAGTGAAATCGAATGGAAGCGATTACTGAACCGGAACCTATCACCGTCACTTACACTTGACGCATAACCAGCCTACTTTATTCCAAAAAAATTTAATTCAATGGCCAAATCGATTTTTATAAATAAAAATCAGGTCTAAATGAGAAAAAAATTTTTCCCAATCGAATTTATCATCAAAAAAATGCTACTGAATGTCGAAAACAATTTTTTTTTACATGAAAAATCAAGTTTCAAACAAGAAGAAATTTTCCAACCGATTTTATTACCTTTAAAAATTCAATTTAATGCCCAAACAATTTTTTTTTTCGCAAAAATCAAGTCAAAATAAGAGAAAAAAAATTTCCAACTGATTTTATTTTTAGAAAAAAAAATGCAATTTTATGTTGATTTACTTTAACCCACGTTTAAAAGACAGTAACAAAAATTTTTAACCGATTTTATTTTCAAAAAATTCAATTTTAATGTCTAAAAAATTTTTATATCTATTTTTTTTTCAGTAAAAACAAAAAAAAAAAAAGAAAAAAAATTTGTTTTTTCTAATATAATTCAGTCCAATGACTAAATAATTTTTTTTTTTTACCAGAAAACAAGTCAAGAAGGGAGTAAAATTTATGTTTAATTAAAAAAAAAAATCAATTCAATGGGTAAATAAAATTTTTTTTGATACTTTTAAACCAAGGCTACATTTACAACAAAAGATTTTTTTATCCCTAAATATTGTCATGAATTGTTGTCAATAATGGAACAAGGTCTGAAATATTGTGTAAAATTTGTATATATAATTTCCGTTAGAAAATTTTAAGTACTAAGAAACGCAATAGGGTGTAACAAAAGAAGTCTAGTAAGTCTATGAAGAGTGAATGGTCGCATATTGATGCGGATGACCTCGTCAACATTGAAACAATGTTGATAATTTTAATAAAATGAATATAAAAGACTTTCAGTTTTCCCTTTGCGCAATTACAGTGCGCGGGGCCTGGACCAAACAAAAAAGAAAAAAAAAAAAAACGTATTGAAATAAGGTAGGCGTGTGTGTAAAACGTGATGAGCTTGTTGTGTGACATTGGCTTCTATATGGAGGTACGGTGATGGTCTCGGGTAAAGTATTGCAACATCCAGACAACGATCGTCGAATGATTTAAAGGCTTGACGGTGGTACATCTGCCAATGCAAACGTACCAACCAAGGTGACACGCCTGCCCCCACTTTGGCAGCTTACCTTTATTAGTTATAATTTCCTATAAAACGGGAAAACAAACGTGAATACCATACGTTTTTGCAAGTGCGTGGCAGAACGTGGCCGGCAGAACGTGGACGTCGAGTCTCATTGTCCAATCAAGTAAAAACTTTTTTTTTACCATCATCATCGTCATGGACTTTGTGTACTTGGCTCTAAGTGTCATTCTGCTTGCTACGGATCATCAATCTTTTGCTCTACCATCTGCAGTAAGTATTGAATCTATAAAAAAAAAATTTTTGTTTGAAAAAAAAAATGACTAAATTGTTTTTTATCGGTTTTTTTTTTTTTTTTTTTTTTTTTTACATTTTATCCAACTAATTTGGATTTTTTTTTCAAGTAAAATAAATGAAATTATGATTTTTATTGATTTTTGTGAATTTTTTTATACAATTTTGAATTAAAATTCGTGTTTAGATGAGAAAAATCGTAGGAAAATTTATTAAATCATGATGTTTATTAGTTTGTATGAATTTTTATACCAATTTTCGGTTTAAATTTATGTTTAATGAATGAAAAAAATATAAAATTCATGATTTTCATGGGTTTTTATGAGTTTTTTTTTTTACGATTTTGACTTGAAATTTGTATTTAGTTGAGAAAAATTTATATAGTTGTAATTTTTTATGGGTTTTTTGGAAATTTTTTCATTAAATTTTGAATTAAAAAACGTTTTTAACTGTAATAAACACAAGGAACTATGATTTTCGTCAGTTTTTATGAGTTTTCTTCTCAATTTTGACTTAAAATTTGAAGTTAACTTTGAAAAATACTAACAAAAACAATGAAATCATGATTTCGATTAGTTTTTATGAAATTTTTTCTTAATTTTGACCTTAATTTCAAATGTAATTGACAAAAATACGAGGGAAAAAAAAATGAAAACATGATTTTTTTTTTTTGAATTTTCATAAAATTTTAACCCAGAATTTGACTTTTATGTAGAATAAAAATTTTTTTTCACTTGAAATCCGTCTTTAGTTAAAATAAAAAACAATTGAAATTTATTTTTTTAAAACAAAAATAATTTTTTTTTTAGTTTAACCACGAAATATTTTCAGGAATATTCATCAAGCATTGGTAATACTCATATAGACACAAAACCCTTGAAAGAGGCCTATCCTAAAGCTCCTAATGTCTGTCATGACTGTGGTACGTGTATCATAAAAATTTTTATTAACTCTCAAAGGTTTTACTAGCCTAATATATCTTTTTTCGTAGTTTGTGGAGTTGGAAGAAAGACTCGAATTGTCGGTGGAACAACGGCAAGCATTGCTGAGTTTCCTTGGATGGTTGGCATCACAAAACGTGGGCAATTTCATTGCGGAGGAAGTTTAATAACACGTCGACATGTCCTCACAGCTGCTCACTGTCTTGAAGGGTGAGTTTTATCATTTTCTTTTTTTTTACCTCTAAAAGTCACTGATTGATTGATTAGATTTGATCGACGGTATTTCGAACTTCACATGGGCGATCATGAGCTCGGAAAATCCAATGCAAACGTCATTCGCAGGAGGGCCAAGAGCTGGACCATTCATCAAGAGTTTAATAGCTATAATTTGAACAATGATATTGCTCTAATTGAATTAGATCGATCTGTGCCACTTGATGGTCTTGTAAAGACTGCCTGTCTGCCGGAAAATCGTGAGTTGTCGATTAAATTTTATTAGATACTGTTATTTTTTGGGGTTTTTTAATTTTTTTATTTAGGTGCCATTGATTACACGGGATCTCTTGCCACTGTTCTTGGCTGGGGACGTGTCACAGAAGGTGGTGAAGTTAGTCCTACATTGCGAAAAGTTAAATTACCTATTTTATCAGATGAAGAGTGTGAAGAAGCGGGTTATCAAAAGTCACGACGCACGGAAAATATGTTTTGTGCTGGGTATTTAGAAGGAGAACGTGATGCATGCTCGGTAGGATTAATTTTTTTTCATTGTTTACTTTGGAAAAAAAAATCTTGTAAAATTTTTTTTTACATCTCAGGGTGACAGTGGAGGTCCTCTGCTTGCTAAAGGACCTTTTAATCATCTTGAAGTCATTGGTAAAATTAATCCAAGTTTTTCAAATTTCGATTTTGTGGTAAAAAAATTTTTTTTTGTTGTAGGAATTACGTCATTTGGTCGGGGTTGTGCTCGGCCAAGATATCCCGGAGTTTACACGAAAATTACTAATTATTTAGGCTGGCTTAGAGATCAATTACGTGATGAATGTGTGTGTTCAACGGTAAATTAGGGTTTTTTGAGAAAAAAAAATTAATTATTACACAAATCTAGTCGGATAAACATATCCAAGCATCGGATTTAAGTGCTTTTAAGATATAATTAATGTTTTTGTGAATATTTTTTATTGATTTATTGATATTTTCATTGTACAAGATCTGAATAAGTGTTACTACATACAATATATATTGTTTTATTTGTTTTTTCCATTTTTCCTCAATTTATTTAAAGTAATAATTATATTTTTAACCAAAATATATATTTTTGAAATGAATTTTGAAGCGTTAAAAAGAATTTTTATGATTTTTTTTTTGTTTTTTCGTGATAACTCGAAAAATAATCGAAATAGTAAAAAATTTTATAGAAGTTAAATGATTTGGTATTAAATTTACTATAAAAAATGTTAAATAAACTTTTTTTGTATCTCTTTTAGTTTTTGAGATATTACAAGTTTTTGAAAATTTTTATTTTTTAAAATATCTCGAAAACAAAGAAAAATATTGAAAAAAATCATTCTATATTTTTTATAGAGAATTAAATTCTTTATTATTTAAAAAGAATAATATTTTTTACTATTTTGCTTAGTTACCGAGTTATTGATGAAAAACTAAAAAAAACCAAAATTTCCAAAGGATATATATATCCACTTTGAAAAATTTTTTTCAAACATTTTTATTTGAACTAAATTTGAATATAAAATAGTATTAAAATAAATATCTGTGTGTATCATACATAAAATTGTTTGATGCATTTTAACTGCTATATATTTGTATCGATAGTCAAGATGTACACTAAGAATTGGGTCGTTGCTGAACACTCGTTTTGCTTTCGTCGGCCATTGAATCTGGGTTAGTGAAACCATCAAACCGTTACGTATCTTCAGAGCCTGTGCCATTTTTAATTAATCGCGACAATATCAACAACTTAATTAAAATCATTTTTTTTCTTCTTATTAAAATCGTTTTTTTTTTTCTTCATTTTTCAATTTCTTCTCAATTGTCATCGTGGTTTTTAGGCTTTGACTGTTTTTTTTTTTCGAGGAAAAAAACTTTTTTGAACTGAATAATACAACGTTTTACATACCTCATTGTGTTCGGTCGTGATTTCATCTGTTATTTTCGGAAGAGAAATTTTTTTTAATGACACACGCATACACTTTTATTTGGCAATGTTGTATTTGTTGGTGGGGCAAGTATCTTTGAAGCGTGAAATAGGTTCAACGCGTTAGTCTTAACCATTGTAAACATCAGACAACTCGACCAGTGTCATCATATATCATTTTTACTTGGTTTTTCTTTGTTCTGCAATTATTCATGTGATGGAATTTTTTTTCTTCAATTTCAAAGGTCAAGTTTTTACTTTTTAAATGTTTAATATGTGGTAAAACTCTCAGTGATGGACGCGACTAGGTGGCATCAACAACTTGGAGAAAGAACTTTCTTCGCGAGTTATATCGTCAAGAGCACCAAGCGATGAGCATCAGTCTTGTGCGTTTGTGATATTTTGAGAAAGTCAAATCTTTTTCCTTTTTCATTCAATTGTTATTTTTTTATTTGATTTAAAAATTAATTGCAAGGACGGATTTAGTGAGAAATTTCAATATGATTTATTTTCAATCAATGCATCATGTGTTAAGTGATTGAAGAGAAAGTATTATTTTTAGTTGAAAAAAAATTTTCTGTGTTTTTTTTTTTAATATTTTAAAAATTATGGCATTTTTTTACAAATTATTATTTGTTTGTGTGTACTTTGGACAAATAGTGGCATTTAATATTTATAATGAAAGGAAGCATAGTAATTTTACAAATATTCCTGTAAGTGTTTGTTTTTTTAAGCAATTTATCGATTTATTTATTTCTTAGTAATTATGTATTTTTTTTTAGGATCGATCTAGTCGATTTTTATTTGATGAGTTATTTGGATATGACGTAACGGGAAGTTCGATTGATGAAGAAAGACTACGTAATTGTAGCTGTGGTAAGCTAAGGAATCGAAAAAAAAAATTTTTTTCTTAATTTTGATTGGAAAAAAAATATATTTTGGTACAAAAAATATTTTTAATGGTTAAAAAAGTCTTTGTTTTTGAATGAAATTTTTGTGGGAAAATTTTGTAAACGTTAAATTTTTATTCAGTGAGAAATAAATTAGTTGATTAATTAATTAATTGAAAATTTTCACCAGAATGTGGTGTATTTAACCAGGAAAATCGTATTGTTGGTGGTCGACCAACTGAACCCCATCGTTATCCATGGGTTGCACGTCTCGTTTATGAGGGTCGTTTTCACTGTGGTGGAAGTCTTCTGACAAATGATTATATTCTCACGGCTGCTCATTGCCTTCGAAGGTATTGTGATTTATCATGAGAAATATATTACGTCACTGATGCTAATGAGATGTAATTTATGTAAAATTTTTATCGAACTTTTTTTTTCATTTTTCGTTGATAACTCTGTAACTAAGCGATATAATGAAAAATATTATTCTACTTAAATGATGGGAAATTAAAATTAAAAAAAAAAAATGTAGAATAAATTTTTACGATTTTTTTCATTGTTTTTGAGATATTTTGAAAAATATGAATTTTTGAAAATTTATAATATCTTAAAAATTAATGGAAATACAAAAAAATTTATTTTACATTTTTGGTAGGGAATTTAATTATAAATTATTTATGTCTTTTGAAATTTTTTGTTATCTTGCT
Source organism: Macrocentrus cingulum (assembly GCA_002156465.1). Lineage (NCBI taxonomy): Eukaryota > Metazoa > Arthropoda > Insecta > Hymenoptera > Braconidae > Macrocentrus > Macrocentrus cingulum. The sequence goes on from MVJL01008576.1 coordinate 13,921, forward strand.
TATTTATTGAGTTTTTTTGATATTTGTGGTGTGATATAGACAGTTATTAATATCAGCCTTTGTATAAGCTCAGGTAAAATGATTTAATAGGATTTTTCTACTGATTGCAGGCTAAAACGCACGAAAATTCGCGTTGTTCTTGGTGATCATGATCAATATGCAAACAATGACGCTGTGGCAGTGATGAGAGCTGTCAGTGCTGTCATTCGACATCGTAATTTCGATGTGAATTCTTATAATCATGATGTGGCTTTACTAAAATTAAGAAAACCTGTCAAATTTACCAAGACTATTAGACCTATCTGTTTACCTCAACTAGGTACATCAACTTGCATTTACTTTCATTTTTATAAAAATATTTAAGTCCATTATTTTCAACAGGTTCTGATCCTGCGGGCAAGGAGGGGACTGTAGTAGGTTGGGGGCGTACAACCGAGGGTGGAATGCTCGCTGGAGTGGTACAAGAGGTCAAAGTACCTATTCTAACTCTAGATCAATGTCGAAAGATGAAGTACAAGGCCAATAGAATCACTAACAACATGATTTGTGCGGGAAAAGGAAGTCAAGATTCGTGTCAGGGTGATAGTGGAGGTCCTCTACTAGTTCAAGAGGGTGACAAGGTCGAAATCGCTGGAATTGTTTCATGGGGTGTTGGCTGTGGTAGGCCAGGATATCCAGGAGTCTATACTAGAGTTGCTAGATATTTAAATTGGATTTATACCAATATGGAGGACACTTGTTTATGCACTGAATAAATTAACTTGAAAAAAAAACCATGCGACAATATTGAAAAAAAATTTTTTTTAACGTTCTATTGCACGATAAATCGTGTCTTGACCCCTTTTGTCGCTTTATAAATTGATGACACGCCGATGGAATAGTAATTGTAAAGGATACATAACGGTTTTTTAGTTTTAAATCATTACCAAGGCTAATTATTAATTTATTAGCCCTCAAATGGGGTTTAAATTGTTATTTAATTATTTTTTAATCAGCGGAAATAATTGAAATGTTTTTTTTTTCACTTAAATTATACTCTGGTAGTTGGATAAAACCGGTTGTTCATCATTTGCATTGCGAAAAGATGAGAATTTATTTTCTAACTGAGAAGTATTTTTTTTTTAATGGAAAATTTTTCGATTTAAGTTGAATAATATTTTTTTTGGTTGTTGTTTGAGTGGTTTTAGGGGTTTTTCTGCGAGTGAGGGGGGTTATAGGGGGAATTATTGTGGTTTTTTACTGCAATACAATCGTGAGACGGCACATGAATAGCCTCGCGCGCGGTCAGTGACAGGATTTGTCCGTGAACACGACCTCATCGAACTGGTCTCTAGTGTCCAGTTGGCGTTGAAACACTCCAGCAAACGTGTGCCCTGTTCCATCTTAGATTTGATCATTTTTAGTAGTTTAAAAAAATTTTATATTATAGATAAAAGCATAGTTGCAAAATTTTTTTGCAATAAATTGTTTTGCTTTTATTTCGTATAACGGTTATTCTAGTCTGTGATCAAGGTGATGACTAATTTTAGAATGAAAAATCAGGCTGTTGGCTTCTTGCTGTTTATCGTGATTATTGGAGTTTATAGTACAGAGGTAAAATTATTGGAGATTGAGTAAATTGTAGAAATTTCCGTTTTTTTTTTATTTATTTTGTGTTGATATTGTAGGACAGACGTTTTACTACGGATGTTATTAAAAATTTTTTTGGACTTTTTGGAAATAAACCTCCAAATTCAACATTTGAAACTAATTCCTGTGAATGCAGTAAGTATGTATTATATTTTATATATAAGAAAATTTAATAATTATCACATTTTTCAAAATTTTTTTCTTCCTTTATTCGTTCGTAGAATATTTTTATTGATATTTTAAAAACATTTTATGACAAACAATTCGATTTATAAATTGAATAATACTTCTTCTGTAAAAATAAAAAAGAAAAAAAAATTAACGCGAAAAATTCTCAAAAAAAATTTTTTTTTTCTTTATTTGTTTTAAGATATTTTTATGGGTTTTTTCGAGAATATTTTTATCGAATTTTTTCCTCAAAAAATATTTAAGAAATTTAATTTAAAAAAATTAATTAACGTGAAAATATCCTGTTAAATAATTTTTTTTTAATAAAAAAAAATGTTAAGAAATAATATTATTTTGTTCTATTTGAATAAAATATACAAAATCAGGTTTTTGTATGCGAAATTTGATCACACAGTTAAAATATCAATATTTTTCTTAATTTTTTCTAGTAAAAAAAATTTTTTTCTTGAAAATATTCATAAAATTTCAATATAAAGAACAAAAAAATTAATAATAGTAAAAATATTCTCTTATTAAATAATTTTCTAAAACATAAAAAAATATTATAACACCTTATATTTATTAAAATCGTTAGATGTATTAAAATAATATAGTTCCTAAATTAGTTATAATCAATAAATTACGCAAAATCGTGTGTTATTTTAGGTTGCGGTGTGAGAAATGAAGAAAGTCGTATAGTCGGAGGTCAAGAAACACGTATCAACGAATTTCCATGGATAGCAAGACTATCCTACTTAAATAAATTTTATTGCGGAGGTACATTAATCAACGATCGCTATGTTCTAACCGCAGCCCACTGTGTGAGAGGGTAAGACTTTGGTTAATTAATTGATTGATTTTAAACAAAATTTGTGTTGTTAATAGTGCAATTTTTAGGTTTATGTGGTTCATGATTAAAGTGACATTTGGTGAGCACGATCGATGCGATGAAAAACACAAGCCTGAGACGAGATATGTCGTCAGAGCAATCACTGGCGACTTTAGTTTTCTCAATTTTGACAATGACATTGCACTGCTCAAACTTAACGATCGAGTTCCTATGACAGATGCCATTAAACCCGCCTGTTTACCAACAGACAAAGGTAATCAACCTATTTCAAATATTTCTAATCACTGTTATAACATTCTAACTCGTATTATCACTAATATTACATGACAAATTACCCATATATGTTCTTACGCCTCTAGATATTACATGTTTCTATAATGTAATATACACAGAGTGCTAATATGCGGGTAAAAAAGTGAAATATTAATCGATACGGTAAGTTTTAATCGGAATATTCTGAAATTATTACTAAAAATATGTTAAAAAAGATACTTAACGCAAAAAGTGAAATTTTGAAAAATGAGTATCAAAACTTGGGCTTAGTTTTTCCACTATATCTCGATAAATAATAATTTTTCGATAAAATTTTATATTGAAAAATTTAAAGTTCATTAAATTCTCTACAACTTTTGTCTGAACAATTTTTTTCTATCATTTATATAAAGTAGAAAAAAATGTGTATAAATCACATTTGATAGAAGTAAAATTTTGAAAAACGAGTATTAAAACTTGAGCTTAGTTTTTTCATTATATCTCGATAAATAATAGCTTTACGATAAAATTTTATATTAACAAATTTAAAGTTTATTAAATTCTCTACAACTTTTGTCTCAACAGTTTTTTTCTATCATTTATATAAAGTAGAAAAAAACTGTGTATAAATCACATTTGATAGAAGTAAAATTCTGAAAAATGAGTATTAAAACTTGAGCTTAGTTTTTCCGTTATAACTCGATAAATAATAACTTTATTATAAAATTTTATATCAACAAATTTTAAGTTTATTAAATTATCTACAACTTTTGTCTGAACAATTTTTTCTATACTATTAATCCTTCAAAAGTTATAACGATAAATGTGACTGAGAATAAATTTTTCGGTTGAAAAAGTATGTGAAATTTTGTATAAATAAATAGTTGGATTTATTTAACATAGAGAATGACTACGTGGGAACCAAAGCAATTGCCGCAGGCTGGGGTACCCTTCATGAAAATGGAAAACCCTCCTGCCTACTTCAAGAGGTTGAAGTACCCGTTATGAGTCTCAGCGATTGTCGTAATACTAGTTACAGTCCTCGCATGATTTCTGACAATATGTTATGCGCTGGTTATCCCGATGGCAAAAAGGATTCGTGTCAAGTAAAACCAAAAAACAAATTACTCAAGATATCCAAACTAATTCGAAAAAAAAATTTTTTTTCAGGGAGACAGTGGTGGTCCACTTATTGCCGAGAGAAAAGACAAAAAATATGAAATAATTGGTGTTGTTTCTTGGGGCAATGGATGCGCTAGACCTGGATATCCAGGTGTTTACACTCGATTAACACGATATGTTGATTGGATTATAGATAATTCAAAAGATGGCTGCTTCTGTGAATTATAAAAATACTCATATCAATTGTACATGCATATATTTTTTCATAATTATACATTTTATCAATAAATAACACATTTAATCTATGAAAAATTAAATTTCAATAGGACAAAAAAAATTATTTTCACTCATATTTCTGAAATATCAATATAATTTCTTGAGTTTTTTCAAGTTATAACCTTTTTACCAGCTATTTATCTTTATTTTTTCGAATAAATTCTCTTGGTAACACATATACGTTTTTTTTTCTTCATGCAAAAAAATACAATGAGGGTTTTTAGAATATATTTCCACATGAATGAAAGTCAATTTGATGAAAAATATGCGGGTTATACCGTTATTAGTTTCTAGAACGAGACTACATGTAGCAGTGTAAGCATTGTCGGAACAATTTCTAAGTCAGATTCCATCATGAATTTACTGCAGTGTCTTAAAAACGTTATTGGCATATTAATTATTAATATAAGTGTGATAAATGCAAGTAGAATTGAACGAGGAATTTTTGATCTTTTATTCGGACGTTTAAGAACATGTGGAGGATGTTGTAAGTATAGATGTTTTTTTTGGTTATAATTAAATTAATAAATAGTAATTTATATATTTTTTTTGTATTTTTAGTGTGTGGTAGAGCAAATCGTGAGGAAAGTCCTCGATTTTTAGGCGGTGAAACAACGCAATCTCATGAATTTCCATGGCTTGTAAATATTTATTTCGATTTTGATCGTCAAATCAGTGGAATTTTGATTAATGATCGTTATGTCGTGACAGCTGGCAGTGAAATTATTGGGTAGATAAATTGAAAATAATTGAGAAGTGTTTATTTGATTGATTTTGATGATTTTTAGATCAAATGTTCATAAAATTAAAGTTGCTATGGGCGCCTACGATCGCTGTCATGTTGATACATCATCAGCTAATTTAAGTGTTGATGCTGTGACGATTTATCCGGAATTTATTGGCAACACCAAAGCCCATGACTTGGCTCTAATTCGGCTCAGTCGACCGATCAAGTTTGAAAAGAGAATTTCGCCTGTTTGTCTGCCTAATCCCGGATCAACGTATCTGGGACAAGTTGGAACGCTCGTGGGCTGGCCAAAAATTAATGCTGATGATATTGAGACGTGCTTACCGAGAAAATTGGGGCTGCCGGTATTGGGACACAGTGAATGTATCAAGTCTGGCATTGAACCCAATCGCTTTTATGCTGATTCTGGATGTGTTGGCGTTTTGGGAGGGAAATCTATCGTTTGTAGTGTAAGATTTGGCTTTTTTTCGTTATTTGTACTTTGGGAAAATAGCTTGTTACTCGGCTTAAGGTGTAGTATGGTCGTTAGAGCTGTTAAAGATCGAGAATTAAATTTTTTTGTAATGTAAATTCGTTTGTCAATCGATTTTGACGTTTTTTTTTTTTGTGTTATCTATGTAAATATCGGTTTTAGAGGTTTTTTACAAGAGATCATTTTTTTAGCTTGTAAAATTCTCTAAAAAAAATGTTCCGAGTGAAAATTTTATTGGATCGATACTTTTCGAGATATTTATGATATTATCATTATTTGGATATATATGTGTAAAAATATGGGACAGAATTTTTTTTTTTTTTTTCAATATTTCGATAACTATTTCGATAACTCGATAAATAAACGAAATAACGAAAAATATCATTAGACTTAAATGATAGGGAATTAAAATTTCTATAAATAATGTAGAATAAATTTTTTCAATATTTCACCTTATTTTTGAGATATTTTGAAAAATAAAAATTTTTAAAAAATCAATAATATCTTAAAAATTGAGAATGATAGGGAAAAATTTATTTAACATTTTTTGTAGGAAATTTCAACCTCTATTATTTAACTTAAATTATTTTTTTTCGCTTATTTATCGAGTTATCACAGAAAAACTACGAAAAATCATAAAAACTGCTAAATTTACTCATTTGGGAATGAAAAAAAAATATTTATCGATATTTCTCGTGCAAGCACTTAATTTTTATAATGATTTTTTTACGTAAATCAGGAGGATCTTGGATCTCCAATTCTTTATCGAGCCTACACTGGAGTTTACGATCTCATAGGTGAAAAAAACTCAATTTATTGCATGACTTTTTCATTAATTTAAGACACTCCATTATATTTTACTAACATAATTTTTTTTCAGGTATACTATCCAGTGGGAATGCTTGTACAAATGAATCTACAACTAGTGCAGTTTATACAAAAGTTGGCCCACATCTCGATTGGATTTTACAAAATACTAAGGATGCATGCTATTGCACTAAGTAATAATTATTTTATCTTTCCACAAATATCTTCCACGAAAAATATTGTTTTATCATTTGAAATATTTTTTATGTAAAAAATATAACAAATATCACACATTTTAACTGTCTATTTTAATACATGTTATTTGTATTTTTAAATAACCCACGTTAATCCCACGAAATCAATGCATTTTTTAATGGTTTTTAAATTCGTGATTTTAATCACGGTGTTGCTGAATTTTGTTTTTTATTTCGTCTGAATCACTCTATAATTTACGACCGGTAAAAATCTCACACACACAACAAACGTGACAAAACAGCTGATGTATTTTCCGTCCCCTTTTTCCTAAAAACACGCACACTAGATGCGCAGAAAGTTAAACTCAATACATATTTTGATCCCCTGTTTATTTGTAAGAGTTCTAAACATCAACAAAAAGAAATTTATCAAGATTAAAAAGATGAAACCATTGTCAATAGACACAAAAATAAATTCAGGTCCTTCTGGCGAGGCTGAAGAGTGTTTATTCGATTATTTACACGCAGAAGTCGTGCACTATATCCTTCAGCGCAATGACAACAATAAAGTAAGGTTATAAAAATACTCTAAATACTCTTGAGAAAATTTTATTATTTATTTATAATTCTGTGTTTAGGAGGATGGCGAAGATTTGTCGCAATTAGAGTGGATGGGTTTTAGCGTTGGTTATCGAGTTATCGAACGATTAACTCGAGAATTGGCAAGATTCAAGGATGAATTAGATATGATCAAGTTTATTTGCACTGATTTTTGGTCGTCTTTGTATCAAAAACCTATTGATAACTTGAAAACTAATCATCATGGGACTTATGTACTGCAAGACAATGAATTTCGACTTTTAAAAAATTTAGGAGTTAATGACAGTAAACAATATTTACGTGATAGTCCAAAATTGTTGGCATTTACTTGTGGATTGTTACGTGGCAGTTTGGCAAATCTTGGTATTGTTAGTGTTGTTAAAGCCGAAGTTTCTGCACTTCCAACGTGTAAATTTCATGTAGAAGTTCAACGAATTTAATTAATTTAAATTAAATTTAATGAAATAATAGATATTTAAATGTAAAACTTAATTTTTAATGACAATTAAATTTATTATTTCGAAACTAATCATAGAATTTCAAAGAATATAACAAAAAAAAATTTTTTTCGTGTCTAAAAATAGGTATTAAAATTTGAATTCATGTTTTTTAAAGGATGTAGATATAAAATTAATTAACAAATAATTGAATAAGCCCGAAATATTTGCAATAAATCGGGGGGAAAAATTTATTTTGAAGGTGCAAATGGCGGAAAACATTTAAAAACATTATAGTTTTTGTATATAATCAAGTAAACTTTGTTGTGTAACAACTCCGAGATATTTATCCTGCATAAATTCATCGACAATAAAGATAAACGATTGTTTTTCGAGTATTTTAGCAATTCTACCGAGAGTTGCCGTACTTGGAACGTTGAAAAATTGTTTAATTGTTAACAAGTCAGCTGGATCAGATATTTTAACGGTTCCATTGAGTAATCCACCTCTAATTGTTTGTAAATCTATGAATCCCTTGGCTCTGTTGTCTTTTACAATTGGAATTAGTTGTTTTTTGTTCATTGTGAGGATGTTAATGGCTCCTTTGCACGTTGTGCCGGTAGTTAGTGGTTCAATCATGTCTAAAATACCGTTTAAAATGTCTACGGCTTTTTTATTCCACCAAGAATCACAACCCTCAGGTACAGTTGGTGGATTCTGAAATATATAACAGTTAAAATATTTTATAAGGATTTAATTCCGTGGAGATTTTAATTTTACATGATTTTTTTTTCTATTTTTTGCTGATAACTTGTTAACCAAGCGAGATAATAAAAAAAATGATAAGAAGTAAATAATGAGAAATTGAATTCTTGATAAAAAATAAAGAATAAAATTTTTTTATATTTTGCTTTGTTTTCGAGATATTTTGAAAAATATGAATTAAAAAAAAATTCGTTATATCTCAAAAATTGTAAGAAATAACAAAAAAATTTATTTGACGTTTTTTAAAGGAAATTTCATTGTTAATTGTTTAAATTTAATAATATTTTTTTGCTATGTCATTTTTTAATGAAAATTTAATCTCAAAAAAAATTTTTTTCTGTTCAATATTGACGTTTTTTTTTGTAACAAAAATTTTTAATCGTGATTTTATCTCTCGTATGCCGTTAATTAATTTTTTTCTAACGCTTTTAAAGTTTTATGTTTGTACGTACCATGTAGCCGCGTGCAATCATCCAATCATCAGAGATAAATTTTGTCATATAATTTCGAATGCCATCCGGCAATAAAACGACAATTTTTTTGTCTGCTGGCAGAGTTTTTCCAAGTGCAACTGCCGCAGCAAGTGCAGATCCACTGCTGGCACCGCATAAGAGACCTTCCGACTTGATCAACTCTCTAGCCATTAAAAATGACTCTTTATCATCGGATTTTATCCATTGATCAACGACATTTCGGTCTATCACCGTTGGAATAAAGTCATACCTACAGAATAACAATTTTTTCAATATTTTCCAAGTTCAAAATTCTCATAATGTCTTACCCAATGCCCTCGACGTCATAAAAAGTTTTGTCAGTTTTATTAAGCTCTTCTGGCTCAGCTAAAATACTTCCATATGGATCAACACCAATAATTTTTGTATTTGGTGATATTTCACGAAATTTTCGACCAATTCCCGTTATTGTACCACCAGTTCCAGCACCAGCAACTAAATAATCCAATTTTCCACCTGCCTGTTGATAAATCTCTTCGGCAGTTGAATCATAATGAGCCAAAGGATTGCCCGGATTGATGTATTGATTTAAAATCACACTATTTGGAATTTTTTTCCTCAAATTCTCGGCCACGGCCAAGTGTCCCTCAGGACTGTCCCAACTAGCCTCCGTGGGAGTACGAATTATTTGTGCTCCAAGTGCTTGAAGCGTGTACAACTTCTCATTCGACATTTTTTGCGGCATTACAATGATACAACGATAGCCGCGAACTGCTGCAGCCAATGCCAAACCAATTCCCGTGTTTCCGCTCGTTGGTTCGATTATTGTTGACGCGGGTGACAAAATACCTTTGGCTTCAGCATCTTGAACCATTCTATAGGCTATTCTATCCTTTACTGAACCTCCAGGATTGAAAAATTCGCACTTGACATCTAGAAAAATTTTTTTTTAATCAATAAAAACAAATTATTTTTGTTTTATTTGATATTTTTACTTACAAATTTCACATTTGACTCCGTGGGCTTGTGGAATCTTGTTTAATTTTACCATTGGCGTCTGTCCAATTATTTCTAAAGCATTTGATAACGCGGTATTCCTGTTATTCGATCTGAAATTGCACGTTAAACATGAATAAACATTTTTTTTTAATGACAAAATATCATTATTAAAGTGAAAGAAAAAAAAAACAGTATAAATACTTACATATCGACTTTTAAATGTGGTGATTCGGCACCTGGTATCCACGTGCAACAGCTTGGAGCATTAGCTTTATGATCCGGCATCATTTTTCGTTACTATGCCCCTCGTTCTTATCAGTTGTGATTACCTTATGTAAAATTTAGTGTGATGTGCGAGTACTGAAGAGATTTTTTTAATATAAAAATCTTAGTATCGGTAGAAAAATGTGAATCTTAAAGTCGTAAAAAGTTGTAATTTATCTTTAATGATTTTAAAATTACTATTAAAAATCATCAACCTCGCAACAGGCACTTTATTTCGTCATCAAAGTGACGTCAGAACACTCGACACTATACTCCCCTCGTCCCTCGATGGCATACGAGGGTTTAGGGTGCATTATCATGGATTTTTGTCGCTCAAAATGATTTTATACTCGTTCTATGTGTGCAATACCCGCATACCAACAGCTGTTTTACTGTTAAGTTTGATAAACCATCGAGAAATTTTTGTTGTTTGAAACAAATAAACTATGAATGAGATAATAAATTTTTGTACTAGTGATTTAGGGACTAAAATAGCTTGTGATACACCTAGCACTGATGGTTATGATGTTAATAATTTATTAACACCGTCAGAACAGGGTTTTTTAGTGTATTCATGCATAAAACCACCGATAGACATTGATTTTAATTTTCTTTGTCATATAAAAGTGAGTCATTTAATTATTTGGCCTTGTGTTGGTTCACAAAAATCTTCAGGTTTTAAAATATCAACAAAATGCTACTTAACCAAACAAAATCGAGTTTTGTCTATGAAATTTTTAGACAAATCACAGACAGGTGTTATTTTTTATACAAAATATGTGGATGAAAAATTTTTTCAATCATCGATAAATTTTCAAAAAAAATATATGAATATTCAAAATAATCGTTTGAATAATCTTCGAGTGACAATTGTTAAAACGGAAAATTCAGTGGCGGCAATAAAGAAAATTGAGATTTGGGGCTATTGCACGTCGAAAAATGATTTTCAAATAATTAATAAACTTCGTTCAAGATGTTTTGAGACTGTATATGAAGAAAAACGAAATATTAAACCTCAAGAAATAACATCAAATGAAATTGAGTATGTTTATGATTTTTCTAACATTTTTTTTTTTTTTCACTGAAATTGATTGTTATTTTTTTTCAGATTAAATGAGTCAACAGTAATGATTCCAGATGAATTTATTGATCCTATAACTTCGCAAATAATGATTCAACCGATGATTTTACCATCGGGTAAAATTATTGATCAAAGTACACTGGAAAAATTTGAAAATAATGAAAAAATTTGGGGACGTTCATTGAGCGATCCTTTTACTGGGATTGTTTTTCATTCTAATTATAAACCAATTTTTGCATTTGCTTTAAAATGTAAAATTGACAAATTTCTATCGGAAAATGCAGAAAATTCACAATTAAAAAATCTTCCACGTTTGGTAAACAGTAAAAATCAATTTTCTGGGTTTTATTTGAATGTAGAGGAAAAATCTAACATAAAACTGATTGAAAAAAGTCAAAAAACACATGATAACATATCTAAATTTTCAAATAATTCAAATTTAAACACAAAAAATAATGAAATTACCTGTAAAATCAATAAATTTACACAAAATAATCTTGATGATAATTTAAAACTTGATTTAAACAGTATTTTATCAAATTTAAAGAATTTTAATGATATAAAAAATTATCAAACTACTCGAAATAATATTTGTAATTGTTGTGATATTCCTATTTTATATAAATTACCATGTTTACACAGTGTTTGCCGTAAAATCATTATTTCAAACAAAATTAAATCACAATGTCCATATTGTCATATTAATTATAAATCTTCTGAGGTTATAAAAATAAATTTTTAATAATAAAAAAAAAAAAAAAAAAATGAATTTTATATTACAAAAAATTATATTTTATATTTTTATACGATATTATAACAGTTTTATAATTTTTTTTTTCTTCAGTTTTTCTTTCTCCCTCTCGGTTGCGCTCATTTGTATAAATAGTGGAAATAAGAAATATCACAATATTTATATTTATATACATATTTACAACTTGTTTTTATTATTTTATTTTTTTTAAGTCTGTTTAATGTCTGTAGAAATAGTTTATTTATCTGAAATTTTATTTAAAAAAATTTTTTTGATGCCAAAAAAAAAGAAAAAAAGAAAAACGTATTTTACAAAATAATCTTACAATAGATTAAAATCTAAGCCCTGATTTTGTCTTTTAACAATTCTAACAATATTAATCAAATAATTACGTTGATTAGTATCAATATAAAATTCTATTGTATTCGATGCAATTTGTTGTGATGTTAAATTAGAAGATAATTGTGTATCATTTTCAACAGATGATAAATTATTAGAATATCCCGCAGTACTATTAATCACATACTGTTCAATTCGACATCTCATATCTTCATCCATTTCAAATCGTTCTGGTGAGCTAGGTCGTTCTTTTTGTTTAACAACAATTGGCCATGATAATCTAAGTATACTCGAGTCATTTAAATCACTCTGACACGATAATTCACGCAATGCTAATATTTTATCAACACTATCCTCACGATTATTAATAATTAAAAAATTTTGTCGTGTTAAAACAAGTGTAATTGGTATAAAATTACTATTGGTCACAAGAGTTCCATCGACTAAATGCAAAATTTCATCGTGGCTCTTGATTAAATACGGCATTAACTTCCAAATGTATCGATTGCACGTGTTAACTTGATTGCCGTCAATTTTGTAAGGAGTTTGACGCGATTGCGGCAGAGAATTCCATCCAGTTCGGTGTAAAAGACCTTGGCCAGTTAGTGCAACAAGTTCTGCAGCTCCGCTCAAAGGTTTAGTCACTACTCCAACGAGTCCTAGACCGACACCAGTGACAACACCCTTCGTAGTAGCTTCTCCGGACCATACATGCTGCAGCGGATGATGTGCAAGCCCAGCAACAGCTGCAATAACACTAATACCAAAGCCAGTCAAGCCCTGGTACAATCCTTGAACCATTCCTTGCGGTCGAAGGCGTCTAGACTCCTCTTGGCGCTGAACATGCTCTTCATCAAGCGTGAGGCGATCGAGATTTCTTGCGACGCTCGAGGCCAATTTCGTGACGGAATTGACCGTGCCAGCGGTAATATTCTTCATCAAACTGGCTGATCCGTGGCTGATTCCATTGATAAAACCCCAAGGGCCCTGCAGCAAACCTTGAAACGGCAGGGCGATAAAATCCTTGAGTCCAGAGCCGAGAGCTTGTGCAAAACTTCCGGGAGATCCGAGTATTTCCAAAGAACCTACGACCCAACCAGCGCCGAATATTGCTCCGGAGAGATAGTGCATTGTCAGGGCATTTCCAAGTCTGTAGGGAGTTGTGATTAAATTACGCCGTTGGAAAATACCGAAATGAAGGGGTGAATGATCCAAAGCGACGTAGAGACGCACTGATGTATGCACACTGAGAAGAATTGAAATCGGTTCAATTGTTAGACGATGTAGTTGAAGTGGGCAACTCATGATTGTCGCATCTAATACCACATTTGCCGGAATATTTACGTAGATTTCTGGGGCGACAGGTTTAAGATTGTTCAGAGGCATCCGAAGATATGGACGAAAAACTAGTGACGTGTAATCGAGCAGTTGTGTGACGAATTTATCCTCAATGTAGATGTTAATCGGATCGATTTTGATGTAAACATCAGTACAAATGTGTTGTAGGTTATCAATTTTATCCCAATTGCCTTCTAAAACGATAAATGAATTCTTAGCAATTTCCTTAGTTGTATTTTCCAATGAAAACAATGAGTTAAACGTCGTTTTATCAATGGTCGGTGGCTTTTGACTAATTAAAACAACAGGAAAGTCAAATCCACCGCTATCAAACATTTGATTATCCAATTGTAAATCACCAATTAGAATTTTTGCATTTAAATTTTTGATTGTTGAATTGAGACTAATGATTGTATTTATAAGATAAAATCCAGCTACTTCAACACTTTGTTTAGCATTATCATCATCATTTTGTGTGATAATTAGATTTGTTTTGTTGAAATATATTGTTATATTTTTATTGGATAATTTTGTATTATTTGAAATTGTTAAATCATTATTTTCACATATTTTTGAAGATTTTAAAAATGTTTTTTCAACTGTTGACATGATTATTGACGGTTTTTGATGATAAATTTTAATTCCTTCAAGCATCAATCGACTTCTTATATCACTAACTGATATTTCAATTTGTGATTTTGGTTGTAGATGAATATAAACTGTATTTCCGCGACTTTCCGTCATTATTTTAACATCTCCGTGTCCATTTACATAGACAAACTGATCAAACTTGAAGGGTCGATCCGAGGGGAACTCGATAATTTTCTTCCAGCCAAGAGTTTTTGAATCTTTCGTTAAATAAGTACCTAGCATGAGTGCAGCAGACATTTCTCGATCAATCAGAGCATCTGGAACGCGAGATCCAACACTTTTCATCGTGTAATGACTAGTTTTACCACCCGCAACTCGACAGATCCATGAAAATGGCGGTGCATCGGGTTTAATAGCATCTAAAGTCTCATTAGCTTGTCCGGCAACTATCAAAAAATCACAAGAATTATCTAAAATCACTTGTGGATACTGATCTTCAAAAATACACACGTAAATCATATCACGTTCCTTCTGAGTTGTTACAACAATGGGAATAGTCGTTGCACCGTTTGAAATGGCGATACAATTTCGACTGACTGATTGATCGATTTTTATCGGACAGGACCAATCATTTGTGTCGTTATTCGTTTCAAAACGAAGCGTGAGGAAGGCACTAGAGTTATTTTGACTGTTATTGATGTTAAACCATCTGTAAACTGGAAGTCCGGCGTTACGCGTTTGACATGGCGGAACATTGAAACTCTCAAGACCCTCTGGAACGTTAATATTCGATGATTTACCGTTAACAATCATTGCGGCAACTGTTAAATGATGATCCGTAAAATTGCAAACAATGTGAGTGCTCATTATCTTTAGAATTCGAATATCTTCGTTGTGCATTGTCGATTTAATGATTAAAATGCTGCTGATTGTTGTACAATTGATAGAAACTTGAATTGTCCCTTCCAAGGGGATCAATCCGTTAATTTGAGGCATGATAAACCCACGATTCCAGTCAGAATGTGCCAAACGAAGTGGTGATGATTTGTACGATGTTTCGTCACTGGTTGACAGTTGAATCTGGAAGATTCCCTCCATTTTTGGTGGTGCCGCAACACCACCATGTGGTACATTGCATATTACGTTGTTTTCCGAAGTTACTAGACTTATTGTTTGACCGGAAGAGTTAAAAACCAAGCACCATGGTCGTATTTCCAGTAGTAAAGTGCTGGAAATCAGTCCGGCGTCGAGATAACGGACTTGAACGTTTGTTTGAAGTGTTTCAACTGGTGTCCATGGTCTTGTCAAGTCTTCGCTCAGTGACGGCCACGATGGCGAGTTATTTTGTGACGCAAGGTGCTCCAAAATGCTGTCAATGTTCTCCCGGTCTGGACGTTTGAAGAATACTCGTTGATCCACGTAGTTGTAAGACAGCGGAACGGTGGAAAGCATTGTTGACACTGTTGTTATGTTTTTGTGGAGGAAAGTCAGTTGATGAAAGTGCTCAAAAGTACCGGGACAATTGATTTGTTGACGCTCACCGCAACCGTTGATTCGTGGAGTCGATAAAACTCCGTGTAACGTTGGTGTTTCCAAGTGTACATCCAAAGCCATAGGCAGCCACGATTGAATCATGTATAGTGGACTTAAAACGACGAGAATTCGTTTAGTTTCCGTCAATTCTTCTTGCACAATTCGCACCCAAATACTCAAAAATTGACTTTTCTCGAGAGTTGGCACTTTTACCAGCCATGGCTGATCACATTTTGCGTTGGAATGCAGTGGAATATCGCCGGTCCATGCCAAATTCGTTGTATTTAAAAATCTCAATCGTATCGCCATTGTTTTTTCATCTTGAATTACTAATGATGGCGGTTGAGTGTGAGCATTGACGTTTAAAATTGTCTCCGAGACGATTTGACGCGTTTCTTCTTCAATATTGTATTGAATTAGTTTGAATTCAAAATTGTCGGTTAGTTGATTGGAGATTAAAATTTGTCCGGAGAATAGTATGAGTTTTTGCGTGGCAGAAAGTAGTTTTACAGTTACGTTTATTTGTCCGCATTGAATACGATCGAAAATTACTATGTTGTTTCCCACGCGAGAGACGTCAAATGGCCGACTCCATGACCAACCGTTAGAATTTATGGCTATTCGCAATTTCTCACTGTATCGGTAGCGCCACGGATAAAAATGACACTCTCGTGTTTGAAGCAATACATCATCAGTTGTGTGACACTGTCCAAAACGAAGTGGAATATTTGAATCATTGGCGATTATTGTATCTGCGAAAATACCACAATTATCACAATTTTCTAAAGTTTCCATATTCAGTGATAACAAGAGTGTATGCGCGATTTCAGGACCGAATTTTACCGAGAATTCCTTGCAAAATAACAATACATAAGCTTGATCGTCCTTCATTGATATTTGAACTTTTGTTTCCAACGGTGTCATTAATTCTTGCATCGCCATTGTTTTATAATTCAAAGCAAACATGTCGAGATTGAGAATAACGTCAAATAGAATTCCACTGTCATCCCACCGATTGTAGACAACGATAATATTTCTTCCGTGACAACTAGCAAAGTTTAGACGCGTTGGAAGGCAGTTGTTTAGTTTGAATTTGTCCAGTGGTTGTGGAAGATTCTTGTAGAGTTCCAAGTTTATGTGGTGAAACAGTGACAGTTGAATTAACTGCGTGTTAAAGGTGATTTCCATCGTGGGTATTAAGGATGAATTAAAGTAGGAATCGATTCGCAAACATCCAGCAAGATCTCGTGCAGTTACTGGACAATTATCGTCAGTTGCTGAGAAAATAACGGCTCGCCAGAGACAGGCAACTGCACGAGTTGGTGTTTTATTCGGTAATTTTGACGTGTAATCCGTTTCTCCAAGGTTGAACGTTATGTACTGCTGAAATGCCATCAAACTCTCGTTCCAGTACTCGATCGTGCAGTGAATAGTGTCTAAATCAATGTCCAACTCGTTGATAATTTCGATCATAACCTCTGTGATGGTTAATCGCGTTAGAACTCGAGGTTGAGGATATTTCCAAGCCATAATTTGACGAGGAGTCGAATAAAACACTACTTGATAGGGTAGAGGTTCTTGATTAAATTGTCCATCGGCAAATTGGAATGCTCCAGCTTTCAAATCATCCTGATAGTGTTGTTCGGTCATGTGTGGCGTTAGATTTTCACCGATTTCCTTTCTATCACTCGAACAACTGTCCATTAATTCTTGGTAATTGTCCAGAATATGATTGAGAAATTGAATTTGATTTTTATCAATTTCCACACGAATTACATCACTGTATCCTTGAATTCGGATGAAAGGAATGTCACGTAATTCATGCCAAGACTCCCAAATCACGTTAATTACAAAGTTACACATCATGGAATTCAATAGTAATCTCAAACTATTGTTAATTTTGGTAGTTACCATGGCAGAATTGATTGTAACACTTGTATGAATTTTTCTAGGCTTGCTTGACAAAATAGCATGAAGTTCTGACAGACTTCCAGTCATTTCAGTTCCAGAATCTTCTCTAAACAGTAGTACAAGTTGTTTTGTTGATAGGTCAATGTCGGGAATTGATATTTTGTCGTCTTTGATGAACCAATCGTGATACGAAGTCTCAATTGTGTCTTTTTCCATTAAATTACCGCTAATACTGTTCAAAATTTTATCTTGAATTGCTGTTATTTCCATTATTGTTGATAGCGATAAGTTACATTTAGTTGGTCGACCCATTTCGATTGAGAGGTGAGATTTACTTGGAGTTTTTTCCCATTTAACGACTAAAAATGACGGTGGTATTCCGGTATTTGGATGTGGATCGCCATTTTTCGTTTCGACAATTAAATGACTTCTAAAATTACGTGCGTTGGGAATAACGGCCATTCTGTGGTGCGTTGTGCCGCCATTTAAGCCTAAACTTATGTCGAAACAATTGACACGCAGTGTATACGTGAGATTTTGCTCAGATATGTAGGCATTTGGTTGATTTATTGTTAGTAACATCAGCGGAATCGTTGATAGAACGTCATGATTGCTGTTCTCGGTGTCGTAAAAAATGAATACAATTTTTTCACAGTTGAATAAATACTCAAAAGGCTGTGATAATACTTTGGTTCGTGAATCTGGCAGTACTGTGTCCATACTCGACATGTCAACGTCAATTCCGGAATCTTGAATTGAATCAACTCGATATGTTGTCTCTTGAATTGACTCAATTCGCGGGTTTACGCTCGTTCTTGCCATGTTTTCGTTGGTGTACGCTGCTAAGTCTTCGTGATTCATGTTGAAGGTTAATTTTGACACTTTTTGATGAAATACGGAGAGTAATTTGATTTGATCCAAGCTCATAACAAATTCTACGTCAGTTAGGAAGGTTAGTTCTACGGCAGTTCCACAAACAATTATGTCAGACTTGAAAATTATTGGCGGTGCTACGATACAACAGAGATCAAATTGCGAAACCAATTGACAACTACTAAATTGATTGTCCGTTGTGTGATTACCAAGTTTATTCCACTCCAATGCCGGATTTTCAGTCATTGTATAGAGACAATGCATTTTTCGCTTGGTAATTTTGATCTCGTAGTTATCCCACGTTGTAGTTAATACTTGAATTCCATTGATTTTTATCTGATATTGACGATCTTCAACTGCTGAGCCCGGAGTATTTAAAATATTAGCTTGCGCAGCTAATTCATAAATGTCTGGTTTATAAATTACTCGACATATTGGATTTTCAGCGTGGGGAATTGTTGAAATACTGTCAGTCTTGAAAATTATTGTATCGTGATGATAGTTTTGTGATAAAATTACCGGAATAACTAAAATTAATCCTTGAAAATCTAAATAGACAAGTGGAAGTTGATAATTTAATGGAATATTTTCAATTTTATTTTTTTTTCTGCTTTGCAAAAAATTTAAAATAAAATTAAAACGTTGTAAAATATCTATTGGCAAAACAATTTCTAACATTTGAATTTTAATAACAATTTCAGTAATATAACTTGTAATAGTTGATGAATTGTTGGTAGAAAATAAATATTCTTTTTGTAATTTTTGTGTATTACCTCGCCATTTTGTGTGTACATTATTTGATCTTGCGCTTGTAATGGTAATATTTAAAAAATCTGATTCTTTCATTTTTTCTAAATTTTCTTCTCTTGAACACATAATATAACCTGAATAATCATTCATTGTCCATGATTCTTCGACATTTGTGCGTTGTTGATGAAAAATTGTTGCAGCAGTGATTTTATTTTTTATCTGAAAATATACAGATTGCCAATCCAACGATGTAATAATATCCTCGAGTTCTACAATGATTCTAAATTGACGATTATTTGCAGCATCTGATGTGAGAAGTTGAAGAGAAATTTTTGTAATTGTCCATTGAATCCACGCGGTCATTGCCATCACAGTGCTTTCAGATACTTCAGATTGTATTTCGTTTTTCGACGCTGATGTTGTCGACGTTGTTGTTTCAGTCTCTGTATACAAAAGTTGTGTTGGACTCAGTGGAGTTTGTGATTGCAACGAAATAGGCATTCTGTCACTCATTAATGTCCCTCGCTTGTCCGCAATCTTCATTGAATTGTTAACAATACTCAAGCCATTTAAAATCAACTTTTCAATCAATTTCAACTGATCATCCGACGTGGAAATAATTATCGGTGATGTGTCAATGTAAACGCAAAATCCTAATGTACTCAATGCACTTTCTGAATTGACATTAGGCTTAACAGTTGCGTCAATTGTTGCATTTAATGTGTCGATATTGAAGAAAACTACTTTATCTTGTTTTTTAACCGTTAAACAATGAAAATCCGTTAGATTTATCACCCAAGGAAAATAATTAAATTTCGTCCAGTTAATTGACTGAGTTATTGTCGCAGGATTTACATGAGGAGACAAATGATCAGATAAACTTATTGATCTAATTATTGTTTGTGATGTTTTTATCATAATTATATTCAGTGAATCGTTAGTTTCCAGTGCACGATCTTTTGCCTGCTCAATTCCATTTACTCCAATGCCATTCATCGTTGTTTCCGGCATGTAAATAACGAATGGTTCGATTTTTCCACTGATAATCAATCGTCGCCAATATGGAAAACAATCAATTAATTTTTGATACAAACTAAATCGAGTTTCTGATGTTTTTGACGTTTCAGAACGATTTCTTGTCCAATCTAGAGTTGAATATCTCCGCAATTTATCCGATGGACTGTGAACATTTTCGTTTAAACTTGGAAATTTCTTTTTTGTACTCGTGTCCGATAGTGTTTCATCAGCTCTCTGTAGATTTGACCACAATCTCGGTTCGTTCCAGTTGAAATCCACGCTTTGATAGTTCATCCAATCGATCAAAAGTGGATCCAAAGATGCACGTGTCTCTGCGACTTTAAATGTCGCGATAAAAAGCTCAGAATCAGTTTGAAAATCACGTGGAATTTGCAGAACACCGGTGAATAATTTTTCATCAATGTTTAAAGTAGTATTTTCCGGACCGCAAAGTACAAAAGCTTGTGACGTGTCGCTTAAAGTGAAAATTTGCATTGATCCAATTGCCAGAGTTTTGGAAATAATTCGCGATGTTATTACGTTGGAATAGCTGATAGTTTCGCATAAAAATTCCAAGTGGATTGGATTATTCTCCGAGCAGGCATCGGCAAAAAGTGACGAACTCACGAGCAAATTTGTTGCCAATGATGAGGATGAAAAAATTGACATCAATGTAGAATAAACGACCATTAATTTGGCTTTTGTCATTGTTACTGTTAAAGAATCTAATGTCAATTCCTGCGCTGTATGGATTATTTCAGGATTTCTCCAGTATTGAGGATACAAAAGTTGCGATACAGAAACATCAAAGTTACATGGTAGTACCAAAAGCATTTGAGAATGTTCTGTTAAGTGTAATCGACTTGTAAATGCCACAAATTTTATATTATACCGAGTATAACAATTGTCTAACATTGTTTTTGACAGTTCTTGCTGTTTTGATGCACAAGCCACCACTCTGAACGCATACATTGGTGATGTAACGTGACAAGAAATTTCTTCAATCTCAATAACAACTTTCGGATAGTCCAACAGTTGATTTTTCAATTTTTTCAAATCGTCATTTTGAATTTTCTCAAGATCTTGATGATGATCAGTCACTTGGAAACAAATGACAACTTTCGAAACGACTAGAATTTTTTTAACAATCGGAATGTACTCGTTTAATGCTTCAAATTCTTCAAAAGTCACTGGAGGCAAATCGTTGGCATTTAATTCTGTTTTTTCCGGCGTAAAAACATTTATATTTGATTGTATTGTTTCAGTTAAAGTTGTTAATCGATGCAATATACCTGAACAAATGTTTACCGTCAAATCCCCAACGATATAGTGGATTTTATCGATTTCCTTGAAGTTACTAAACTCAAAATCTCGTGAATTTATGAATGTTACATCATCAGTCAACTCCTCAGGCCACTCGATATGATGGAAGTAATCCATAACAAAAGCCGGACATTTTTCGAGTAGATTCATCGGATTTGTCGCGGATAAACGATCGGAAAGCTCGTTACTGTAGTTGTAAATAGTTCCTTGATTCTCCTCGGAGGAAATGTCGAATAATGAGTTTTTTAGATAGTCAATTGATCCAGAATTGCCCATGGAAATGTAGGGAAATGATTCAACGTTGCTCTGAACCTCGGAATGACCGCAGCTACACTTGCCTCGTGGAAATAAACGAACTGAGGCCAATCCAAGTTGAATAATTGTCGATGTTAAGCCTTGAATTATCACAGATGCCATCGCCTTGCCTAGGCGCAATGTGAAAAATGGTCTGTATCGAGGTTTCACGGATTTCTGCTGAGTAAATGTGTCGTTTGTTGATTCAGTTATTTTAAATGTTAATATTGCATCGTCGATGTAAACTCCGAAATGAAGTGTTTGAACTATTTCATTCATTTCCATGTCTAACGAATCATCACTCCAATCTCCAGGAACAAATGATGTAACCATATTCCACGCCCATGAACTCCAGCCCTGATTATCCATTGATGCCAATTTCAAGCTTGTTTCACTGCTCGTACTTCCTTCTTCGATTGACAGTGATGATTTTTTACTCGCTGCTGTCCGTTTTGTTTGGGATATCAGTAAAAGTGTTATTAATCGCAGTAGCATGGGTATTTGTTGCTCTGTCATGCTAAATTCCATTTTTTTACAGTGCAAATCAAATCGTGTGACTGATGTGCGTTTTAAAATGTTGTTTTGATAGTTCATTATCCATCGTATACACATTGTGCAACGATAAACTACTGGATCTTGATATATGTCTATCTTACCCGATGAATCCATGCGATCTAGGCACAGGGTTAGGTCCTCGATGGTTACCATCTTACGTAATATCATGTCGGATACGTGAATGTCGATAAATGTCGGCTGCCACTCCTCATTCACTGTTTGCATGCTCAAAAAACGTATATTTACACTTAGGACGATGTCTTCCTCCACGAATTTTAGGATTAGATTGTTGCAATTTATTGTTATGTTGTTGACAACTTTGGTTATGATGTTTTTTATGTATCCTGATGGTGTATGTTCTCTGGAAAAATTTTCTCTTTACGTGATTTTGTTGGGGTTTGTATTTATTTTTTTTTTTTAATACTTACTGCATTGAATCTGCAACTGATCTTGGATGAAAGTTTATATCGTCCTCGGATTCTGAGCCATCTTTTAGTTTTAGAATACACTCGATTGTATTTATTGTTATTACTATGGGTTCGGATGTTATTTTTACCCATGGCACGTGAATTAATAGTTCGTGAATGTGTCCACTGATAAATGTAAATGGAAGATTGAATTGTTTGTTTAAAACACCGAGTCTCAGGTCTAAATTGTGAAATGTTGCATCGCCACCCCATAGTGATACCTAAAAAATTTGATAAAATAGTTCATTTAAGATATAAAAATGTTTGAGATTTTTTAATGACTTAAAACTTACTTGAGATTGTTCTGCTTTGAAATTTTTCACATATTTTCCCACATAATTTAGCAAAACTGGGGTAATATATGATTCTAATTTAAACATTTTTTATGAGCGATAATATTAAGTATTTTTGCATCACTTTTTTTATCATTATTTTGGTGCTTTTTTTATTTTAGAATTTTTTTTTTTTTATAGAGAATATAAGAAAACTCAGCTGTTTGACAAATGGTTAGGTGATTGACACAAAATAACAAATGTACATCACTCGAATTAATTATGCGATTAAAAAATTCACTCGAATATCGCTAAAATTTATTAATTAATTTAAATTATTTAAAAAAATGTTTTAAGGGCTGTATAAATGTTTATTTCACTACAATAACCCGAACCAAACCCAAAAAACGACGATGACGATGATGAAACACGTAAACACATAGGCGCCATTTTGTAAGGCGGATTTTCATGTTGATAATAAATTTTTGTCAAAACATTTCTATATAAAATTTATATTTCAAAATACAGATAATGTATTTTTGAAAAAACAATTTTGAGATTTATTTTTACATAAAAGGATTTTGTAGACTAATTAAAAATTTTCAAATTTACCCGCCATTATCTGCGTCATATCTTGGACCAATCAAATCGCATTGACAAATAAAACATGGCGGCGCAGAGAATGAGATCAAAAACCTTATTTGAGGTTATCATTATGAAAATGAATCATATTTACGAATGGATATAAAATTTTATTCGAAAATTTATAGCAAATAAATATAAATTTCGAACAAAACCACTGATAAAATTAATACTGTTCTGTTTGCATAAGAAATTGTGTGACTTTGTGTGCAGAAAAAAAACAACAATTTTTTTAATCAAAATTTACAAGTTTTTTACAAGTAAAAATGGTACGTGTAACATTTTTACACCCTGATTTGGGTATCGGTGGTGCTGAAAGATTGATTATTGATGCTGCATTGGCACTGCAAAAAAATGGACATGATGTTAACTTGGTGACAACACATCATGATCCAAGCCGGTGTTTTACCGAGACAAAAGATGGAACACTTTCCGTCACTGTGATTGGAGATTGGCTTCCAAGGCATATTTTCGGACGATTTTTCGCCCTGTGTGCCTACACTCGAATGGTAAATAAATCATTCATAATTAATTACATAAATCACCTGTATAACCTCAAAAGAGTGCATCACAGAAAAGTTGAAGCCATTATCCTTAATATCATCATAAGGACGCAAGCTAAACAAATTTTGATAAGAACCTTTTTTGTAGCTAATAAAATTCTCTATAAAAAAGGTCTCTTGATAAAAATTTCTATCTTCAATACTTTCAAAGATAGTTATTTTAATTTAAAACACTAAAATAATTTTTCACAAACGCTTTTTTGTAATATCCAACAAATATATATATTTTTTATTTTCAGATTTATGCTGCAATTTGTATATTTTTTATGAAACTTCATCCAGACGTTGTTATCTGTGATTTAGTATCATTATGCATTCCATTTCTCTGGTTATCCACGAAAAACGTCATTTTCTACTGTCATCATCCGGATCAGTTGCTCACAGCTCCTGGAGGCTGGTTAAAACAACTTTATCGAATACCCTTGAACTATTTAGAAGAATTTACTACGGGTTTGGCAACAAAAATATTTGTCAACAGCATTTACACACTGAAAGTGTTTAAAAAGACTTTTAAACGATTGAATATTGAGCCGGAAATTTTGTATCCGTCTCTTCACACGGATTTTATTGATTCTATTGAAATCATCCCGTTAAATCAAGTCTTAAACACGGAATTACCCAATGATTGTACTGTTTTACTGTCTATTAATCGGTATGAGCGAAAAAAACATTTATTGTTGGCTCTAGAAACATTTTCCGAGTTAAAACATTTTGTTAGTAATGATGAATATTGTAAAATGTATTTAATCATGGCTGGTGGATATGACAAACGTGTTTTCGAAAATGTTGAGTATTATTCAGAGCTAATGCAACATGCCAAAGATTTGGAAATTGAAAAACAAGTTATTTTTCTTTGTTCACCGACAGATCGTGAGAAAATGTCACTTTTAACTCATTGTTCTTTATTAATTTATACTCCGCCTAATGAACATTTTGGAATTGTTCCTGTTGAAGCTATGTATTTTAAAAAACCTGTTCTTGCTCACAATTCAGGTGGTCCTAGAGAAACTATTGTTGATGGAAAAACTGGATTTTTAGTGGCAGAATTATCTGCACATGCATTTGCAGAAAAAACTGCTATTTTAGTGAAAAATAAAAATTTAAGAGAACAATTTGGTAATAGAGGAAAAAAAAGAGTTGAAGAAATATTTAGTTTTTTTGTTTTTAGTCAGAAATTAAATAATTCTGTTATTTCATTGATGTAAAAAAAAAAAAATTTTTTTTTGCTGTAAAAAAATAAAGTTTATTAAATTTATTACAATTTTCTTCTTGTAACTTCGCATTAGATCATGCAAGTATTGATTACTATTTTATTTATTGAGACAATTGATTCATCGTATTTTTATGTAATTCAATGTGTGTATCGTTTGAATCGGATTTTTTTTCTTCTAGAAGATTGATTTACCAATAACTTTGCAGTACCACAATATGTTCTACGATTACAACCAAGAATTCATGACGAAAAAAGACAGTAAAATTGTTTTTTTTTTGTCGTGAAATTTTGTAAGGGGTAATAATATTGCCTTGGATATTTCATAAATTTTATGATTTTTTTTGGTTTTTTAGCAATAACTCAAGAAATAAGCAATCTAATGAAAAATATTATTGAATATAAATTATTGGGAATAAAATTCTCTACAAATAATGTTAAATAAACTTTTTTTATATTTCACTTAGTTTTTGAGATATTATTGTTTTTTTGAAATTTTAATTTTTTTTTAAATATCTCAAAAATAACTCAAAATATTGAAAAAATTTACTCTACATTTTTTATAAACAATTAAATTTCTAAACTTTTTACTCTAATGATATTTTTCATTATTTCTTGTAGTTACCAAATTATCAGCAAAATACCGAAAAAAAAAAAAAAAAAAAAAAAAAAAAAAAAAAAAAAAAAAAAAAAAAAAAAAAAAAAAAAAA
>MVJL01008577.1:0-12418 GCA_002156465.1 Macrocentrus cingulum
CCTACACTGCAAAAACCGGAAGAAAACGACCTCACCTCTTCTTCGATGCTGCAATAATCGATGTATTACTTATTCCCCTAGAGTCCATTACACAACCTAATACCGTTTAGAACTCGACATAACCTAAAATGTTAGTTGGATATAAACAAAGTAACATGCTGTGTATATCTTACAAATATACGGTATTGTGTAGTTTTTTTATCAACCAATTACAACGCATTAGTTGGATATAAACAAAGTAACATGCTGTGTATATCTTACAAATATACGGTATTGTGTAGTTTTTTTATCAACCAATTACAACGCGCGAATTATTGTCTAAATTTATTTCAGCTGTTTTTTTGCAATGAACTAATCGAGACGCGAGAAAACTTCGAACAACCAATCAACAAAATGTCCAATTCCCCTAGATAAAAATCGGATTTGTCCCAAAAATCGGGGAAACATTCGTCGTTAAGGAATTATTTCCCTTAATACTGCACCGAATACAATAAATTTAGGCTCAGTTTAAAGAGCAACATCGACTTTATAAATGTATCTAAGGCGAAATAAGGAGTAAAAAAATTATTTTCCCAGATATTACAGATTAAAAATTAAAGCATTCGAAAATCCTAGATTTTCCTGTGAAGATACTCGGATGTCTCGCGTGAACGTAGTTGCACATGAACTTGGCGCGAGACTTTACCGAGTCTCTTGATTTAATTGAAAAAATTATATTTTTGTATTTCCAATATCGGATTGGAGATTCTAGATAATAGCTATTATCTTTTTTAAACCCTTTATCGAATGAGAAAAATCGAAATGTATGGCACAATGTTCGATTTGAACCTATACGAACCTACAATTAGGGGGGATGGGAACCGCGACCTAACCATCTGCGCTATACGCAGACTTGTTACGAGAAGTCAATCTTTTTTGTGTATCTGTATTATGATTATAATCTTAGAACTATATTTTTTGCGATAACTCTATAAATAAGATAAGATAAAAAAAAATAATTAAAGTAAGATCATTGAAAATTAATTTTCTTATATATAACGTGGAATGAAATTTTTTTTCATCTCTCTTAATCGTTTTTGAAAATTTCATGAAATTCGACGTAGCCTATTTCTAAACTAGGCTAAACGTTTTAAAATCGTAATACGATTCTACTGAAATTTACCCAATTGGGATTATAATATCCTATATTCTAAAAAACATGAACGAGATATCGAAATGCTGGAGTAACGATTTCTTATTGGTCAAACGACGTCACGTGACGAGTGTCCGTTTTTATAAAATCCCTATTATTCAGTACAGGTGTAAATAAAAAAAAGCAAAGTGCGCTGTCATTTGCTACTATTACATAATTTAACATTGCTGTTAAATAAGTCAATGAAACAAATTGAAACATGAGGATAAATTATTCAATGGAGAATATAAAAAAAATGCAGAATTCTCGCAGAGTCAATTTCAATTGTTTAATTTTTCAAGATGACCTCAAATGAGAGAAAATAATTTTCAAATGAAACATAATCTAATAAATTTTTATATCCCGAGGTTATATCAGTTTAAAAAATACAAATAAAAAATTCCAAGAATTTATATGAATCATTTCAAATTCAAATTAATAGTCAAAGTTAAATATTAAATTTTAATTTGATTTTTCAAGATAATGCAAAAAAGCAATCAAATAAATTTTTACTAAGTAAAAGTCCAAAATTAATAATTAAAATAATTTATCTGATCTTTTAATGTCAAAATAAAAATCCATGTGGAATTCTTCGAAGAAAAATCGTTCAATGACATAAAAAAAAAATTGATTGATTAAATTGATGTCGAGAAGTGTTTTTGTGATTAAGTGAACAGACTTAAAGAAGTACGATTATTAACCACAGTCTTCTGGATACAATTATTGCAAGTTCCTTGAATTGTTAGCTTGGGCTAAAGTTGGTAATTTCATTTTCTCCATCTAGTTGCCATCGAGTTAGTAAAGGACTATGAAAGTGGCTGTACCAAAAGCCTACAAGAGACTTTATAGTTGTTAAGGGATTGTGGTAGTTAAGGGACTTCCTAGCTTGGCCTCTTCTCCGGCATTTCACTTTGACATTATTCATCCAGCACAAACTGAAGCACATAAATAATCGTTGCTCTTGGCTGCTAAACTACAAATGGAAAAAAATCACAACTTTTTGTGATGTGTATATACTTGCGTTTTGCAAAGTTAATTAGCTTTTAACACCTTTAACTACTAGCTACATGTACATACTCAATTTCACCAGGCACTGTGTCGACTGCAGCTATTTGATCGTCACTCTGGTTGACATTTCCGCAAGCTGGGGAAACCCCTTGACGAAGTCGCAGATGAAAGATTGCACGAAAATGACGGCTGTACTTTCCGGCTAGTATAGTGTACACTCGCTGTGTGCACTGGCGCGGCAATAGTAGTTAATGTTGGATGTAAAATGTTTCATTAAAGTTCAGGCGCTGTGAGGTTATGGCGCTTAGCCATTTAACGTAATCGTAAAGGTACTGCTCGTTACGCGGTATGCTTGGATTTTTCGACCAACTTACAGTTATAAAAGTATTACAAGTCTCTTAACAACTTAAAAAGTTTTCATTTTGCCTATATTACCAATTCTAATTGCGCAACAATATTCTATAAAGACTTCTTAGTTAGTTTCAATTGCGGTATATGATACTGTATAAAAAAAAAAACTAAGATATTCAAGTGCCTTGAATCACGAACAAAAAGTTGGGAATAGTTAGTCGTTAGTTTTTAGACAGCGATGTATCGATTTCAACAATTTCGAGAAACAAAAGTTTGGTTGTATATAGAGTAAATGTACTAACTGATGACCGGTTAAGAGAAATTTGGTGAAAAATGATTGCTATTTAAATAATTTTTGGTGTTCAAGCCTCAATGAGCACATAATTATATCATTTGAACATAATATTTTCGATTTATAATTTTTTTTAACAATTAAAATATAGCAATAACATAAAAATCTAAAGAAATGTCGCGTAAGTGAAAAACACCAGTTAATGACTGGTCATCACCAATTAATGACCGGCCGTGTTCCAGTTAATGACCGCCCGACAAATATTATTAATAAACTGTGCAAAGAAATAAGTTATAAGTTTTTAGGCATTGGAATTATTTTAACTAATCGATAATTAACCTAAAGAGTCACTTTATAGGAATAATATAGAGTGAATTTTGTTTGTTTTGACTCAATCATAAACGAGTGTTTGCGGTTAGGTGAACTTGAGCCGGTCATCAACTGGTAAAACACCGTTCGTAATGCACATGTTCCAGTTAATCACCGATTTCGGCTGGTACACGTACTTTATAATTAATTTTCGATTCTTACAACTACCCACACATCTGTACAATGATACACGCGTCTTCCGCACAAAATTTGCAATCGATCAGTATATTTTTTTCATTATCTACAAGAGCCGTATTTTTTTATTCTGTCAATTTGAGTACCAGTGGTCATTGATTGGTGTACCTAGTCAGAAACTGGCACATTTACCCTACACTGTTAAAAATAATCCCAAATTTAATGGACTGTCAATATTTTTGAAATTTCGTTAAAGTTATTTTAATATTATTTTCAATTCCAAATTGTAAAGAAAACTCATTATTTCGAATTATTCAATTTTAAGAATTTATCCTTCGAAAAAAAAAAAAAAAAAAAAATCAGAAAATAGTTTTGAAAATTCCAAGAAATAGTCTTTTAGAAAACTTACAAATTATACATAAAAATCTGAAGGCTTTAATCATTGAATTAATATGAGATGCATTTCCTAATATTATCACTAATTTTATGATTAATTGTTGCTTTCGAATTTTTTTATGAAATCTCTGCTTCCCATATCTAACAGTGTGACAAATAAAGCATTGATACAAAACAAAATCAGAACAAATAAATTCAATTCAAAATGAACACTAACAAAAAATCAGACCAAAAAATTTTGTAGTTCAATCAATCGAATTTATAATTACTTTTAGAAATTCTGATTTACATTTAAAAACGTACTTAAGTCTCTGCTCAAAACTGTTAATACGTCGAAACTAAAATTTCAAATCGACTCAAGCTTAAGTTAGGATCTCATGTCAATTCAGCATTCGTTTTAGATCTAGGATAACTAAAGTAGGATTTTTCATATATCCTCAGTATTTAAAAAGATCAAATAAATGTAGACCTTTCGTTGAAAATGAAAATTTTTGATTCGGTTAAAACAGAAACTCCGATAACTATATAAGCAATAAATTTCAGAAACTTCTGACCTCTTGAGTTGGACTATCGAGATAACGATGAGTTTGACCCAGGAGATTACTCGTACTAATTCCTATCGGAGGATACAGCCTTGCTGGCTTCTTCGCAAAGCAATTCCTTCATCCTGCCCAAGTTTTCCGTTGAGTCTCCTTATTTACACAATCTTCAATAGTGTATTACTGACAATTTTAAAATTAATTACTCGAATACACAACAGCAATTCTGAATAATTGACTATTTCTCCAAGCATAAAAATATCGTTTGATGTTCTGGTAAAATAAAAACAAATACAAAAGTTGTTAACAGATCGTTTGATGGTTGCAGATGGTATGGGAAAAGGTCGAGTGAAAGCACAGAAGCAAAAGAGTTAAGAAACACGCTATTTCACGATGGATAAAAGGAAGTTTCACCGAAACAATGAAAAATCCTAACTGAACGAGCTTGGCCCAGTAAATTCCAATAACGTCCGTTATTCTTAACCTCTTCGTACATCAGAGCGGAGAAGTTGCTCCATTTACAATAGTGGAATTCTTGTTATATCGATAGCTATATTGACTGTATAGCGCAAAATCCGACATTTTGTTGAGCCACTAGAAGAGTTTATATTGCTTAAGAAGAATTGCAGCGGCGAACCAAAGTTTCATTCATTGATTTACTATCTATCTAGTTAAGAGATGGTGCTAATTATGAGCCAGCATAGAATCTATTAAATTAATAAAACGTTGAGTTGGTCAGAGAGTCTAATTTATTATTTAGTTATGAAAATTTTGTACGAGTCGAAGGTTCCATAATTGGATATGTCGTTCTAATATTAGTGATGGCTGTAAATAAGGTTTAGATGGTTCAGAAAATAGCGATTGATATAAAACTATTTTAATTCTATGATTTATTCAATCACTCATTCGTGGTAATATACTGTGAACTCTTCCATTTTGTCATTCGAAAAGTTTTATCAAACATGAAAAAACTAAAGTTCTATTTCTAGAATTTTACAATTTTAATATTAAATAAAACTAAAGTTTTCTGGCAATTTTGCTTTAAATGTGCTGCCAATTTTGTGATGCAATTATAGAATACTCAACATTTTCAGTTTAAATCACATTGTCTCATAAACGGGGTGGTCAAATGATTTGAAATTTAAACCATATACATGCCTGATAGTTAGAGTATATGAATTGATAAATGTTAGTCAACAAATCCATAGAACTTTTTTCAGTATCGAAACTTCTTAAGAGAGTGTGTTTGCGTTTTTGACTGCAAATATGCACAGAAGGACATTTTGATGAGTGAGGATATTTTGGACGGGTGAGGGATGTTGAGAAGGAGTATTAATTGATCGGAAAAGTCGAAACCAATGAAAAAAATGCTATTCGGCGGCCGAAATGGAAGTAGATTTCTTTTAGATATTTCGTTTTGTAAAAACGAATGCAATAGCAAAATTTCACTAAATCATTCAGACTAGCAATACATATGGATATGAAAATGAAAGCTAATTTAATCAGCTTTCGGATGATCTCAACGAGTATTTCATAAGTTATTGCGTTCAAAAGTTATCTTAGACGAAATCATCAAAAATCAGATTTTTTTTCATTTTTCGAAAGAGAGATGGAAATAATTTTAAAAAATCCCTCCGAGTTCTGTAACAATTTTTTCTGGACGCTGCAGAAGGATGGAAATAATTAAAAAAATGCCATTCTGCAACCGAAATGGAAGTAGATTTTGGAAATCTCTTTTTATAAAAACGGATGCAATAGCAAAATTTCACTGAATCATCTAGTTGGATGTGGTTAAATATTTTTGAATAGCAAAACATATCGATATGAAAATTGAAGCTTATTTAATCAACTTTCTGATACAATCATCGAATATTCGATAAATTATCATGTTCAAAAATTATCTTAGACAAAATCATCAAAACTCGGATTTTTTTCATTTTTCGAGAATTTTAATTTGCTGCCATTTCTAAACTAATAAACCGATTTGGCTCATTTTCGAGCTTAACCTTGGTATTTGTCCATCGAATAAATAAAACGACTTTCATTAGGATCCGTCAAGAATTGTAGACGCTATCGTGTCTAAAAGCCGCGTTATATATACATACATATATAAACTTTTTGACCGAATATATTTTCTAAATCATTTCGACGAGCTAAGTCAGAAAATACCAAAATTTTTTAAAAGTCGCGCCATGAGGATGGCTGTAATAGTTAGATTTCTAAGAAATCTACTAAAAAACCGGTCGGAAATGTACCACCAAGGTCTTATGAGTTGTTAAAGAAATTATATACCTGAACGCTAATTTTATTATTTTAACTATCTACAATAAAAAAACAAAAAGTAGCAGGTTCCAACGTTTTCACTAAATAATTTAATACCTTTTAATTACACCTCAAGACATCGGTGGCTGGAAAATGTGCCTGAGACCTTGCGGGCAGGGTATATACCTATGGGCGTTCAAACGAAGATTTTGCGTTGCTTCAGGAGTTAACAACTTCTGCTAGGGTATTTTTATGTGCAAAGTGAATGTTCGACAGGTACGACGTGTATTATATATAGTATATATGCCGGAGGAAGAAGTACGCGTCGTTGGGCGACGGCTGGATTGAACGAGGTAGCTGTGGGCCTGGTTGAAAGCCGCCGGCAGTGATCGAGCAGTCGCGACTTAATGAAACTCTTAAGTGTCGACTATTAATATGGCTTCGCAGTTTCGGGTATGGAGCAAGTTTCCATTGGTGCAAAGACCGCTGTGCTGTAGCGCGAGCTACAATGGATTTTCGAGAGGAAATAATACTGTGCGGGTATCCCCTCCTGAAAAAGCCAGGTGGAAATATCCTCCCTGTTATTTGCGCGACAGTTCCTATATGTTATTCGAGCGATTTCGAAGCTAATATCCGTGGCTACAAATCATGTGCGGAATAATCGCTGGCGTTTATTGGCTTATCACTGTCGTACGTGCTTGCACAGTGTGACCACCCACCGTGAATTTGACTGCGAGAGGAAACAAAAAAATAGAAGAATCAAATTAAATTTATTTGCCATTTTTCATGGACTGTAAGCTGATGGTCCGATGTAAATCTGTAACACGAGAAGCGCGCGACATGTTGGTTCAAATTCATCGGCTTATACTCTGTAGAGCGTGCGTTTGGATGAATTGACAGCATCGCTAATGATCGACGAGGTATGATTTTCCCGTTGATTTGCTCGCAGAGAGTTTAGCAGTGCGCGCAATCTCTGCCAAAATACTTTATGCACACGCCGCGGGAAAGAGGGAAAATGGATATACAAATATCGACGAAGGCCCGGGAAAAAATAAAAATCCTATTCGCGAGTTACGAGGGACAGTCGCGGTCGTTTAGCTGGTAATTGATCAACCGTTGCACACATATATATACACAGGCATACACACACGAGAATCGCGGTGAATAAAAAAATCCGTCGTAACGCTCCGCTGGGAGTTGAGTATAAATTTCATTTTATCAGGTACCACCTTCTCGTGGGGGTAATGAATTAATTGTGTTGGGCCGTGTTCATGGAAAAAAACTCGTGAAAAATGACGCTCACCATCAAATGGTTAACGTGGGAAATGTAACAAAAAATTTATGAATTAGCAATATTGAGCTGTGCTGCAGTGAAACTCCCAAAAGTACTTGTAAATTGCCAAGATATAGTGAGCATTTGATAAGGCACACTTTATGGCATTTATCAGATTAATATGAAATTATTTCTCTCTTTAGGGGAACTTCATCATTTCTCAGAGATACCATTTTTCCTCTATTTCAATAATTAAGTTTCTTTATTTAATGATTTTTTTCAAGTCCATTTAGTTATTTATTTTCTCACTTAGTTATTTATTTTTTTTTTAAATAAATTATTAAGTTCACTTTTTAAAGTAGTAATTGAATATTTAATGAAATAACATTGATCGTTGATTTGAAATTTTTTAAAGTATTTTTTTGTGTTTTTTCGATAAAAATACTTGAATTGTTTATTGAAAAATAATTTTTTTGTTTACTCAATTATAATTAAATTCTGTTCCGGTTTTTTACTATAGTGATTTTATCATTAAAAAAAGAACATTGAATATTAAGAGTGATCCGTTTACAAGCATATCTATCTCTGTCTTATATTTTTTTTTAACGAGTTGATGCAATTACCGGATTTTTTTCACAAAATGATTTTTTTTAATTAATTTACTTTTCTATTGATTTTATTATTTTTTTGAAGTGAAATCTTCTTTAGGGACGTTGTGCACTTTCCACAGATGGGGGAAAAAAAGCCAAACTCGCGTCAGATCGGGAATGCTGATCGAAAAAGCGTAAGACGGAGAGTGGTGGGAGAGATGACCGCTGGAGGGGCGCCCGAGAGAAAGTGAAATGCCCTCTCTTTCTATCGCGCGGCGAACATCTAGTTGTTTTGTCTAGCTGTTTTGTTCGAGTGGTGCAGGGCGCTTGCGCGAGTGTGCAGGAACAATAGATAAATATTGTATTTAACAGTAAATAATCATACTTTTATACTGATAAATAAATCAATTCGTCCGAAAAAATTCCCTAACCATTCCAAAATCTTCGAAAATGCACAACGTTACTGTTTAAGTTTTCATTTCTACTGGCACTCCCGGAGTGCTACCCGTAATTTTTTTTTGTATGCGAATGTATGAGAATTGGATAATACAGGAAGATTAAATTCTTGTAAAAATTTTTTTTCTAGATAAAAATAAAGTTTGAAACAAATAGCTCATCAGATAATTTTAATTTTTTTAAGCAAAAGTTTTTCTATTTTTCTTTGTTTTGTTGTTGTTGTTTTTTTTATTTAATAGAGGAATTAAATTATTCAATAATTTAACTTTGAATTGAATAATATTTTTAAACAACTTTTTGTAGAATTTCCATTTAAGAATTTTTAGAGATGAGAAATACATCCAGAATTACAAATTCCAATTTAAAACAAAAATTCTTTTAGAAATTCAATAAAAATCCCATGGAATATTATTTTTCGAAGTTTAAATAAAATAATTCGCTTCCTGAAAAATTAAAATTTTACAAGCAAGAATTTTTTTTTATTGATTGTGTTCAAAGTGATGATTATTGAGCGATAAGTTTCGGCACAATAGTTCTCGACACTATATAGTCTTCTATGAAAATTTATAAAAATTGAAATAGAATGATCACTTACATTTTTATCGATTAAAAACTTTTGGCTTGTTCTCTGTTCGATTTGGCACCTAGCAGGGTTGCAATTAAATAAATAATAATAAAAGTGTTCTATACTTATTTTCAATAAAGTGCATTCTTTTTATTCGTAAGCACGTATTTATTAAATGAATGAATTTTTAATACAGGTGATATTTTTTTATTTTTACAACAATACGGACATGTTTAATTTTTTTAATAATTTTCAGAGCTTATTAGATAAATATTTTTTGAATTTGAAATTTTTTAGATCATTTTAATGGCTGATTTAAATGCTGTTACAATCGACACTATAGGCATTATCGACAGATTTATATGCTTTTACGGATAATGTTGATTTATTTAACTCATTTTCGTAGTTATTTTTTAATGCTCATAAACTATTATTTAACGTAGTATATCATCCAAATTCATACATAATAAATAATAAGTGTAAAGTCAGAAAAACAGCTTGTTTATATACTTTCGATACTAAAAAAACAGTAAATATTTTATTCCAACTGTTCTATATAAAGTTATTACAAAAAAATTTGTGTTGGCGTATCGTTATTCTCTACAAAAATATTTTTTAAAATTTAATATATATTATTATTTACTGGTTTTTAAACATCACTGTTTCAACTGGCACTGTGTTTCAACTGTATTTATTGCAGTCTCCCCAAAAATCCAAATAATCCACGATTTTTTTGCATCAAAAATTTCTTCTTTTTTCATCTCTAACGAAAAAACTAAATTATATCCAAACTAATATAGGAAAATGGGATTTAAAATTTTATAAACAATTAGATTATATATACAAACTAAAATCTTGCTTAAATTGAAATTGAAGAAAGAAAATCGATAGTATAAATTTATCAGGGCTACATAGCCTATGATAATAATGAGCAATATTTTATTGACCAAAGTAACTTGCCTGTGTTTTAACGAGCACTTATGACCTCTACAATAGCACACACTGCAGTGAGCGTGAGGGTAGAGGGCGCGCAGTTTACGGGAGACAACGAATAACTTGCGATTTTATTGTCCTCTTGGAAAACAAGTGCGGATACATGGTAGCACGTAATGCGAACATGGCGCGGGCGGGATGACATGATGAAATTCACGAGTCGACTCTGTACACCCTATTAAATGAGTCGAGTAGGCACGCCCGCATGCTTTAAATGCTGTTCTATTCTGCGCCATTCGTTACAGTACTATACTCTCGTTTCTTTATAAAAACATCCCTTAGCCTGTGGCGCGCGCGCGCGTATTATAGCGTTTTTCCGCTAAGTGCCTACATCGTCGCAGAGTCTTACACACACGCAAAGTCGATATGGCGCGTGTGTGACTCGGCATGAAAAATTGATCGGACGCGTGCCGTCTCGTTCGCTCACATGTGTTTCCTCAGCGCATAATATTCCAGCTTGGCGCGCTGCTTGCAGCGATAAAACTCGGCTCGAACTTTGCAGCGACCAGTACGTGACGGGTAATTTTCCCTCTTTCCATGCTCTTTTATCGAGCGTGCCACACACACTCACCAGCCGTTTCTCCCTTTTTTCCATTCATTTAATTGAATACGGTGTTTCCGTATAATTTATAACGCGCCCAGCATTCGGATACTCTCACGGGACACTGACATGACACGGGCGAGAATACAATTTGCCCATGTGCATCATGCTTAATAAACATATATCCACTGTTCAAATATTTAATTGACACTTCTCATAATGGTTCATTGCTTTCTGTAACAGATATAACAATGAGATATGAGTGGCTTTCAATTATATATAGAGTCTCATGCAATAATGCTGCAAACATATTAAATACAGCTATGTCCAACTCATATTTGTATTTTTTAATAATAAAAATTGACACATCAAATATACTATTTCAATGTTTTCAATAATTTTCATAAATTTCTCAATTTTTGAGAAATAAATCAGAATTCATATCGTATGAAGGGTATAAAAATATTATATTACGTGACTAAAACCAAAAAGGCGTATGTGCAAACTTATTTTCGTGTTTTAAATCAAAATCATTTTCTGAACTATTGAAGACAAAAATTTTTTTCACGACATCGTTTTTCCAGAGAATTTTATTATAGCTTATTCAAAAAAAGTTGTGACAATATTGTACTTTTCATTGTTTAAAATCGCTGGTCTAATTGAATGAGCGCCAGATAATTTTTATCTTAAACATGATCCGTGAAAAATGAAATTTGATCAAAGGAGATCAAAAGCCTGAGATGAAGTTTGATCAAAATTTTGGTAAGATCAGATTAGATCTCAGGAGGTATGTAGAGATGTAATAAATATATATTTTATAAAAAAAAATTGAATATCGAATTTACGAGATAACTTTCTGGTGAAGCTGGTGAAAATTAATATAATAATATTTTTAACGAAAAATTTAATAGATACCTATAAGATGGTTCTTCAAACGTTTCTTAAGGAACTTTTGAGGATCCTCAAAATCATTTTTTTTTTGTTAAATTTTGCAAGAAGTAATTCTTAGATATGTCATCCGGACATATTTGAAGAGTGATATTTTTCATATTATCTCAAATACCAATTCAATTATAAAATAAATTTGCTAAACGCTTTTCTTACGTGTTTTTATCTTGCTCAATATATATGTAACTGCAAAAAATTACAAAAAAGGTATGCGGTTTCCGAGAGATAAAGACATCATTGAAAATTTCGCAATCACAATAAAAAAAATTGATTTTTTATCAATAAAAAATACTCATAACTTATATATATATATATAGGGGAATCTGAAGCAAAATGGGGTATATGAAAAGAATGAAAATTTTTTTCTTCAATTGTACAACTTGCCAAAAAGCCGACTACAATTGAATTATTATTATTATTATTATTATTATTATTATCATTTGCTTAACTTTTTTTGCTGTCTATATAGCTTTTTCTGTAATTTGACATCAGTAAAACTGTAGTTTATAACCGATTGTAAAACTATTTC
>MVJL01008578.1:0-14698 GCA_002156465.1 Macrocentrus cingulum
AGGTCGTAAATCCTGAAAGCGCACGACCCAATTCGATTATGATATTCGATGATGTAGCATGCGAAAAACAGGATAATATTCGAGCTTTTTTCTGTATGGGTCGTCACAAAGATGTTGATAGTTTCTATCGTTGTCAGACCTATGCTCGTATACCCAAACATCTTGTACGAGATAACGCTAATTTATTAATACTCTTTCGGCAAGATGAAATGAATTTGAAGCATATTTATGATGATCAACTATGCTCGTATACCCAAACATCTTGTACGAGATAACGCTAATTTATTAATACTCTTTCGGCAAGATGAAATGAATTTGAAGCATATTTATGATGATCACGTCAATACTGATATGACCTTTGCACAATTCAAAGAATTATGCTCAGCATGTTGGAATGAGGATAGACATGGTTTTCTTGTAATTGATAAAGATATGATCACGTCAATACTGATATGACCTTTGCACAATTCAAAGAATTATGCTCAGCATGTTGGAATGAGGATAGACATGGTTTTCTTGTAATTGATAAAGATAGAGAACTCGAAAATGGTCGAATCGGAAAGGATTTGACTGTTTCATTGGTATAAATAGACCACAAATTGTCTGAGAATGGCAGTTATTATTCAACTGTGCACATATCACTATGTCTAGCATGAATTTTGCTGTCCAAAAAGATATACTTCGACAAATTACTGAAGCTAGCGATGCAGTTCGCCGAAAACATAAAATGATTAAATCGAGTAGAATGCAAACTGAAGAATCAATAACTTCGACAAATTACTGAAGCTAGCGATGCAGTTCGCCGAAAACATAAAATGATTAAATCGAGTAGAATGCAAACTGAAGAATCAATGAAAAACGTATTGTAACCAGTTGTAGCTCCTCTAGAACAATTGGTTGAGCAGTCGGTAAACCAAGAAAAACGTACAACGAAAGATGAATTATTATCAGCAAAAAAAGAAAGGATTATAAGAAAAGAGGTGCTGAAACAGGATATGGATGCAAATGAATCTGACAATGATTTTGCAGATGATACTTCAAATGAATCATTCAAAAAAAGAAAGGATTATAAGAAAAGAGGTGCTGAAACAGGATATGGATGCAAATGAATCTGACAATGATTTTGCAGATGATACTTCAAATGAATCATTCAACAGTTTCAACTCAACAATTAGAGCAACAAGTTCTACACCCCATAAACAAAATCCGCTCGCGGTAAATTTTGCAGATGATACTTCAAATGAATCATTCAACAGTTTCAACTCAACAATTAGAGCAACAAGTTCTACACCCCATAAACAAAATCCGCTCGCGGTAGATTATTTAAAAATCCTCGATGATGAAAACCGAAACAATAAGTTGGATGAGCATTGTGGAGTTCGTAGATTGCAAGCAGGATTAAAAATGGGTGACTCGGATATTGCATTTATCGGTGATGCTATCCATATAAAAAATAAGACTTATCCTCAATCAGAAGGATTGCTTATGCAAGCAGGATTAAAAATGGGTGACTCGGATATTGCATTTATCGGTGATGCTATCCATATAAAAAATAAGACTTATCCTCAATCAGAAGGATTGCTTAAATTACTTTTCATGGACTCTCCAGATGAGACGTTAATTTCCGAAGATGATATTATGAAGTATAAAAAATAAGACTTATCCTCAATCAGAAGGATTGCTTAAATTACTTTTCATGGACTCTCCAGATGAGACGTTAATTTCCGAAGATGATATTATGAAGTATAAAGAGATTGTTAAAGAGACAAATGCTCCCAAAAAATATAATAAGAGTGATAATGAGTTCAAGACATGTGATACTCAAAAAATGAAAAAGTATATTATGCCACTGAGGGAATCTTTACAGAAAAACATAGTATCTAGCCAAGGTTTACCACGTAATAAGGTAGCACGAACAGGGAGTAGAATCTACTATGTATACTGGGATGATCCTAATAAACTGGTGGATCGGTTAAGGTTACTCTTAGCATCACAAGCTGCAGGAAATACTAACCATACCAATGAAATCGTATCAATAATAGAAGAATTAAGAGAAGCTGGAGTCAAATACTAAGGTGTGTAACTAACGATTTTTATTTAACGATTTTTATTTATTTGTCCGTGTACCTTGGTTGGAATATGAGTGTTGACATTTTTGACTATCCATATAAAAAATAAGACTTATCCTCAATCAGAAGGATTGCTTGAATTACTTTTCATGGACTCTCCAGATGAGACGTTAATTTCCGAAGATGATATTATGAAGTATAAAGAGATTGTTAAAGAGACAAATGCTCACAAAAAATAAAATTACTTTTCATGGACTCTCCAGATGAGACGTTAATTTCCGAAGATGATATTATGAAGTATAAAGAGATTGTTAAAGAGACAAATGCTCACAAAAAATATAATAAGAGTGATAATGAGTTCAAGACATGTGATACTCAAAAAATGAAAAAGTATAAGATTGTTAAAGAGACAAATGCTCACAAAAAATATAATAAGAGTGATAATGAGTTCAAGACATGTGATACTCAAAAAATGAAAAAGTATATTATGCCACTGAGGGAATCTTTACAGAAAAACATAGTATCTAGCCAAGGTTTACCACGTAATAAGGTAGCACGAACAGGGAGTAGAATCT
The DNA here is from genome assembly GCA_002156465.1 of Macrocentrus cingulum. Classification (NCBI taxonomy): domain Eukaryota; kingdom Metazoa; phylum Arthropoda; class Insecta; order Hymenoptera; family Braconidae; genus Macrocentrus; species Macrocentrus cingulum. The sequence continues at coordinate 2,645 of MVJL01008578.1, forward strand.
ACTATGTATACTGGGATGATCCTAATAAACTGGTGGATCGGTTAAGGTTACTCTTAGCATCACAAGCTGCAGGAAATACTAACCATACCAATGAAATCGTATCAATAATAGAAGAATTAAGAGAAGCAAACTGGTGGATCGGTTAAGGTTACTCTTAGCATCACAAGCTGCAGGAAATACTAACCATACCAATGAAATCGTATCAATAATAGAAGAATTAAGAGAAGCTGGAGTCATATACTAAGGTGTGTAACTAACGATTTTTATTTAACGATTTTTATTTATTTGTCCGTGTACCTTGGTTGGAATATGAGTGTTGACATTTTTGGCAGACAAAATACTAAGGTGTGTAACTAACGATTTTTATTTAACGATTTTTATTTATTTGTCCGTGTACCTTGGTTGGAATATGAGTGTTGACATTTTTGGCAGACAACAACCCAAACACACAAGGCTTCGCGGTCCTTCCGGCGTAGGTTTTAAAATAACTCTGGATAATCAGTTTGATATAGACAAAAAACAACAAGGCTTCGCGGTCCTTCCGGCGTAGGTTTTAAAATAACTCTGGATAATCAGTTTGATATAGACAAAAAACGATTGTGCAACATAGCTGATCTTATAGAAGAAGATGATGCTGTTTCTCTAAGAGCTCTGAAAAAGTTTCAACAAGAACAGATTGATTGATACATCGAGAGATTAGAACCTTTGCAAAGAAATTATGATAGTTGTAATACAACTGTCCATGCATTGAAACAAGCATATCACTTAAGAACAGATTGATTGATACATCGAGAGATTAGAACCTTTGCAAAGAAATTATGATAGTTGTAATACAACTGTCCATGCATTGAAACAAGCATATCACTTGTCTGAAAAATGCTAAATTCATTTCAGAACTGGAAGTCAAAGTGAATACGTTAGAAAACATCAACAAACAGCGGCAGGAGTTTATCGTATTACTGCGGCGCATAGAACTTGTTGTCACAAAGCTTGATGCACGATTAACAGCTCTTGAACATGGATCATAAGAAATACACAATTGCACAAGAGCTCCACCGACCTGCTAGAAAAAATTTCAAGCGGCGAAAAGTTAATATTCGTCGATTGGATGAGACTTGGCAGGCGGATCTCGTTGATATGTCAGTTTATGCTCAGTATAACAATAATTCCAAATACCTGTTAACAATAATTGATATATTCTCTAAATACACCTGGGGAATTCCAATCAAAACTAAAAGTACAAAAGATGTAACAGCAGCCATGAGATCTATCCTTAAAGAACGGCGGGTTCCACAAAAGTTACACGTGGATAGAGGTAACGAGTTTTACAATCATGGATTTGAGACACTATTAAAAAGTTACAACATATCCATGTATTCAACGTATAGTAATCTTAAAGCTTCGATTTGTGAGCGATTCAATCGAACATTAAAATCTAAAATGTGGAAGCAGTTTACATTGAATGGATCATATAAATGGGTTCATAATATGAACCAATTAGTTAGAGAGTACAACAATACAAAACATAGAACTATAAAAATGAAACCCATGGATGTATCGAAACGAAATGAAGACAAATTGATAAGAGATGTATACGGTAAATTTATCGTTTCACCACCACAACTTATTACCAAGTTCAAAGTTGGTGATAAAGTACGAATCAGTAGATATAAACATATCTTTGAGAGAGGTTATACACCAAATTGGACAACGAAAATGTTTTCGATCAGTGAAGTCAAAAATACTTCTCCAACTACCTATAAACTTATTGACTACCAAGATCAACCGAAGGTTATACACCAAATTGGACAACGAAAATGTTTTCGATCAGTGAAGTCAAAAATACTTCTCCAACTACCTATAAACTTATTGACTACCAAGATCAACCGATTGAAGGTGGGTTTTATCAAGAAGAACTTACAAAGGCTAAATATCCTGATGAGTATTTAGTTGAAAAAGTTCTAAAACGTTAAGGAAATAAGTTATATGTGAAATAGTTAGGTTTTGATAGTTCACATAATAGCTGGATAAATAAAGGTGATGTATAAATAAAAAGACATATCTAAAACGTTAAGGAAATAAGTTATATGTGAAATAGTTAGGTTTTGATAGTTCACATAATAGCTGGATAAATAAAGGTGATGTATAAATAAAAAGACATTGTATAGCGAACATAATTGTAATCTTTATTTATATCCCCATGGAATCGTGTCTGTTGTATGACGTAAAAGTATACGGTTATCATCATAACAAGACAATGCTTTTTTCTTTTGTACAATGGTATTTACAACATGTTTCTTGCTTTGAATCAACATCTGTGTTCTGTAAACATCAATATTTTCAAATAAACATTTCTTATAATATTATCATCATAACAAGACAATGCTTTTTTCTTTTGTACAATGGTATTTACAACATGTTTCTTGCTTTGAATCAACATCTGTGTTCTGTAAACATCAATATTTTCAATTAAACATTTCTTATAATCGTTAAATGTGATGGTTCTTAACGATGATCCTTTGATTTGAATCAACATCTGTGTTCTGTAAACATCAATATTTTCAATTAAACATTTCTTATAATCGTTAAATGTGATGGTTCTTAACGATGATCCTTTGGCACCCTTCGCTTTCTTTACAATTTTTTCACCAACGATACTATATGCGTATAGTTTTGCTCGCAAACCAACAAATTCATGCATAATCATACCATTATTTTCATCTTTCATTAACCCAATAACTATTTCACCAACGATACTATATGCGTATAGTTTTGCTCGCAAACCAACAAATTCATGCATAATCATACCATTATTTTCATCTTTCATTAACCCAATAACTTTTTTATTCGCTTGCGGAATTCCATAAACATTATCAATGGGATAATCTGACGTATCGAACATGTGATTTCATTAACCCAATAACTTTTTTATTCGCTTGCGGAATTCCATAAACATTATCAATGGGATAATCTGACGTATCGAACATGTGTAAATCGCGTTTAACATATTCATAAATATCTGCAACTTTAAAACTATACAAATGACTATCTGTATCAGTATACATGAGTTTAGCATTACTGTCAAATGTGTTTTTAATGTAATTGTAGTGAAAATCATACATGAATGTTTTCGATATATCAAGTATACTGAATCCCACGTAAATCGGTTTATTATATTTTATGTGAGTTCTAGACATTTCAATGATAACTAGAGGATTATCATCATCATCATCATCATCATTGAATATAGTACTACTATGGAAATTTGGTTTTGCAATTAGTGCTCTTGCTCCATAAATATCAAGTATACTGAATCCCACGTAAATCGGTTTATTATATTTTATGTGAGTTCTAGACATTTCAATGATAACTAGAGGATTATCATCATCATCATCATTGAATATAGTACTACTATGAAAATTTGGTTTTGCAATTAGCGCTCTTGCTCCATAACGACCTTCTCATTTAGTTATTAAACGTACATCTTTCTGCTTGCGAACATTCTCCATGGTTTTTCCAAAAACTGCGTTATTCATCAGTTTGTAAAAATTTTTTTCGAATTCATTTTTTGCACATTCTCCATGGTTTTTCCAAAAACTGCGTTATTCATCAGTTTGTAAAAATTTTTTTCGAATTCATTTTTTGCTTTTTTTCGTAATTCAGTATTCAAATTTATATATGACTCTAACCATGGAGCTTGATTAAACTGCAAAATTCTATGTACATGTGTTATCTTCATACCTACTTTTTTTCGTAATTCAGTATTCAAATTTATATATGACTCTAACCATGGAGCTTGATTAAACTGCAAAATTCTATGTACATGTGTTATCTTCATACCTGAACCTACACACTGTTTTAAATTCTTGTAATGAATAATATACTCTTTTTTATCATGAAGTGTGGTTATTAATTTTTTTTGCCTCGATTCCGGGATGAACCTACACACTGTTTTAAATTCTTGTAATGAATAATATACTCTTTTTTATCATGAAGTGTGGTTATTAATTTTTTTTGCCTCGATTCCGGGAGTGTGTAGTGTTCAGGGCAAAGTGGGAGGTCTTTATGAAGGTCTTGCAACTCTGCTGGGTACTCAAGATCAACTTCAGCGATATATCCTATTGAGGAATCATCAGGCACATTGCAGATAAAAGTGGGAGGTCTTTATGAAGGTCTTGCAACTCTGCTGGGTACTCAAGATCAACTTCAGCGATATATCCTATTGAGGAATCATCAGGCACATTGCAGATATCCACAGATGCTGCTGCTGTTACCCATTTAAAGTTGTTGTAGGGTAAATATTGACATATCCTATTGAGGAATCATCAGGCACATTGCAGATATCCACAGATGCTGCTGCTGTTACCCATTTAAAGTTGTTGTAGGGTAAATATTGACTCATGGCCGCTCCATACAGATTGTTTACGTCGAAGTACATCAAATATGATTCTTCTTCAGCTGAATTATACATTTCACCCATATAACGATTATTTGACATGGCCGCTCCATACAGATTGTTTACGTCGAAGTACATCAAATATGATTCTTCTTCAGCTGAATTATACATTTCACCCATATAACGATTATTTGCCTTGGCGTAGCGATTTGAACATTGGGCAACGCCACCTCTTATTCCCCTTTCAATGAAAAAAATCATGTCTGGATCGGTAAGAAGTTCTAGTTCTATCCCTGTACACTTCATCATAGCATCGAAAGCCAACCCTGGAGCAGTATAAATTTGAACATTGGGCAACGCCACCTCTTATTCCCCTTTCAATGAAAAAAATCATGTCTGGATCGGTAAGAAGTTCTAGTTCTATCCCTGTACACTTCATCATGGCATCAAAAGCCAACCCTGGAGCAGTATAATAATGGAGTGGATCAAGTTGATATGTTTGGTGGCAACTTTTTCGAAAATTTTCAATGATAACAGCTAATAGCAAAATATCTGTTTTTATATACAAGTCTGAGTACTCCCCCAGGGTTAATCAAAAGCCAACCCTGGAGCAGTATAATAATGGAGTGGATCAAGTTGATATGTTTGGTGGCAACTTTTTCGAAAATTTTCAATGATAACAGCTAATAGCAAAATATCAGTTTTTAAATACAAGTCTGAGTACTTCCCCAGGGTTTGAATGTTAAATTTATCCCATACAGTTTGAACATGAGCATAATCTTCATTTGAGATGTCAGAGTTAGTTAATGATGAAAAAAATTCTTCTTTTAATGGTAATGTCTGTTCATCTAGTTTGTCCCAACTGTCTATATACTCAAATCTTCATTTGAGATGTCAGAGTTAGTTAATGATGAAAAAAATTCTTCTTTTAATGGTAATGTCTGTTCATCTAGTTTGTCCCAACTGTCTATATACTCATAAGGAAAGACCCCTTTACGAGTTGATAATTCAAATTCTCGATCACTCTTGCAATGATTTCGAATAATAGATTTATCATCAGGATTGAGATATGATGCCAATTTGTCAAGACTGCTTGCCATAAACCTTAGTGAATCTATAAATCTCAAGCTCACGATAGTCCCCTTTACTTTTTTTGTGAAAGAAATATACCGTTCCTTATTTATGGGAAGCAGTGAGACTGATCCTTCAAACTGATTTGCGATCTCAAGCTCACGATAGTCCCCTTTACTTTTTTTGTGAAAGAAATATACCGTTCCTTATTTATGGGAAGCAGTGAGACTGATCCTTCAAACTGATTTGCGATTTTTTTAATAATAAAGTGAGAATCATATCCTGAAAGGTTGTGGAAAACAGGAAGCAGTGAGACTGATCCTTCAAACTGATTTGCGATTTTTTTAATAATAAAGTGAGAATCATATCCTGAAAGGTTGTGGAAAACCACCGGAATACTATGACTGTTTTGATAATTCAAGTTGCAACTTTGGTGTGCTGGACCTCTGTAATAAAGTGAGAATCATATCCTGAAAGGTTGTGGAAAACCACCGGAATACTATGACTGTTTTGATAATTCAAGTTGCAACTTTGGTGTGCTGGACCTCTGTATATACCAGTTAAATGACAGTGATCTTTGTGCTTTATATCTTCTATCGCAAATGCTTTTTTACATATATGACAACATCTTGCTTTGTAGTACTCTCTCAGTTGTTTAGGTGTAAGTCGCTCCATTTTAATGTTGAGTTTAAGATATCGATCAACCTGATTGGTTATTTTCAATAATTCATTTAATTGTAGTACTCTCTCAGTTGTTTAGGTGTAAGTCGCTCCATTTTAATGTTGAGTTTAAGATATCGATCAACCTGATTGGTTATTTTCAATAATTCATTTATAAACCATTCAATACAGTCTTGTCCGCGATATTCTTTGAATTTTAATGTTGAGTTTAAGATATCGATCAACCTGATTGGTTATTTTCAATAATTCATTTATAAACCATTCAATACAGTCTTGTCCGCGATATTCTTTGAATCTTGATTGCGAATCGTCAAATGAACAATTCAAATAATATCCTACACTGTGAGGAAGATGTACATGGCATATAGTATCTTCATTTGTAGACTGTAAAATGCATTCCAAATCTGCATAAACTGCAAATGGCACGGCTTCTTGATAATCATGTCGTTTGAATTTTAAGATTTTATCGTTTTCCATAGGCAATATCATTCGACAGTGATTTAAATTTTCACAATCAGCTCTATGTTTTTCATATGATCGTTCAACGTAGAAGTGGCATAGACATCGATCACAAAAATAATGTTGAGTTTAAGATATCGATCAACCTGATTGGTTATTTTCAATAATTCATTTATAAACCATTCAATACAGTCTTGTCCGCGATATTCTTTGACTCTTGATTGCGAATCGTCAAATGAACAATTCAAATAATATCCTACACTGTGAGGAAGATGTACATGGCTGATAGTATCTTCATTTGTAGACTGTGAAATGCATTCCAAATCTGCATAAACTGCAAATAAAATAATATCCTACACTGTGAGGAAGATGTACATGGCTGATAGTATCTTCATTTGTAGACTGTGAAATGCATTCCAAATCTGCATAAACTGCAAATGGCACGGCTTCTTGATAATCATGTCGTTTGAATTTTAAGATTTTATCGTTTTCCATAGGCAATATCATTCGACAGTGATTTAAATTTTCACAATCAGCTCTATGTTTTTCATATGATCGTTCAACGTAGAAGTGGCATAGACATCGATCACAAAACTTCTTCTTATGTCTGTTTGTTGATAGCTGAGAACTCACCAATCCTGATAAATTTGTAATTTGAGAGTAATGATGAATTGTATTTAATTGTTCAATTTCATCAAAATCATCATAGTCATCAGTCTCTAGGTTGAATTCACGTTCAGTCATAAGAAGGTGAATAGTCGGGTTCGTGGAATGGTATTTGCCCAAATACAGTGGGACTATGATTGACTTATTATTCCGCAATTCGGGTTCTATACCATATACATGGATGCATAGATCATTCATTTAAGTGGGACTATGATTGACTTATTATTCCGCAATTCGGGTTCTATACCATATACATGGATGCATAGATCATTCATTTGTTCAAATTTAGAGATGTCTTCAATTTGATTCCATCATACTTTAAAATTTGATCATATGGTGGGTATGAAAAAGTCATGCAACGGTTCCGTGTAGCTGGATGTAACGCTGCTGTTACTGTGGTGTTTTTTGTCATGAGTAGTGGTAACTGATATAATTATTGGCCTTTTCTATTTTGAATATCTTGAGGTAGTGGTGCATATGTCGACAATCTTCCACGCAAAGGATCATATTTATTTATGTTTATTTCAAGTTGTATAATCTCTGTTAGAGCCCACCCTGAGTCTTCATGCTGAAAATCTTCCACTTTTTTCAAAAACATGTTCGATATATTTTCATCAAACCATTCACTGATATCAGTTGATGGGAGAATCACTTCGTTTTTCGTGTTAAAATATTTTTTTTCCTCTCGAAGAATGTCTCCACTTCCACCTTGGATTTGGAATTTACATGCTAAACAGTTGATGGGAGAATCACTTCGTTTTTCGTGTTAAAATATTTTTTTTCCTCTCGAAGAATGTCTCCACTTCCACCTTGGATTTGGAATTTACATGCTAAAACACTATTTGCTTTAAAATTTCCTTCACGCAGTAGAGTATTTTGAAAACGAGACAAAGAATGTCTCCACTTCCACCTTGGATTTGGAATTTACATGCTAAAACACTATTTGCTTTAAAATTTCCTTCACGCAGTAGAGTATTTTGAAAACGAGACACTGTTAACTGTTTAGCGTCTTCAAGGAAAGCTCGCAAATCTAAATGTTCTAAGTTTATTATAATCCCGGATCGTATTCGCCCTTGGAAAACTGAATTGACATCTCGCCACTGTACACGAACAAGGAAAGCTCGCAAATCTAAATGTTCTAAGTTTATTATAATCCCGGATCGTATTCGCCCTTGGAAAACTGAATTGACATCTCGCCACTGTACACGACCACTAACCCTTCGAGAAGAATATCCTTCACCTTGATGTACACGTTTTCTTTGTAACTTAACATTCACTGCCGTTAGTGCTTTAATTGTTGATTCTAGACCGAAACCCTTCGAGAAGAATATCCTTCACCTTGATGTACACGTTTTCTTTGTAACTTAACATTCACTGCCGTTAGTGCTTTAATTGTTGATTCTAGACCGACTTTTCTCACCACAACTTAAATTAGGATTCTTTTTAAGTAATTTCTGTAGAAGCTTCAAGTTTTTATCACCAAACTTTATCCATCGATCAATCACATTCGCACCACAACTTAAATTAGGATTCTTTTTAAGTAATTTCTGTAGAAGTTTCAAGTTTTTATCACCAAACTTTATCCATCGATCAATCACTTCAACACTTTAATTATTTCGCAAAGCTTTGTAAGCTTCCTCCATGATAAGGATTAGCTTTTTCTGATCTTTGGATTCCATGATGAACTTTGACTCGAATTTTGTAAAAGCAACTGAGTTAACATGAAACGTACCATCTAATTTATATAGAGCTCAGAGTCATCAATGCACCTCAAATTCATTACCCCCTCCACCATAACCTTTGAAGAATAGCAACAGTAGTTTAATCTAGTGAAATCTATCCTCTTCGTCAACCAATGAGAAGCAGCAACTTAAAAACAATTCTACGTATTGTACCCTACTCCTGTACAAGTGCCTAGCATTTTTCCAGACAGGTTCTACCATCCACCTTCGTTAGCCAATCAACAACTGCATCTTAAAGAAAATTCTACCCTACTCCTATATAAGGATCTACCACTTCCTAATTACGTTCTACCTCCTACGCCCTGCAAACCAATGAGGAACACCAACCTAGAAAATTCTAGGAATTCTATCCCTTCTGCGCGGTGAATATCTAGCAGTCCCCAACTACGTTCAACACCTACTCCTGTACAAGTGCCTAGCATTTTTCCAGACAGGTTCTACCATCCACCCTCGTTAGCCAATCAACAACAGCATCTTAAAGAAAATTCTACCCTACCCCTATACAAGGGTCTACCACTTCCTAATTACGTTCTACCTCCTACGCACTGCAAACCAATGAGGAACACCAACTTAGAAAATTCTAGGAATTCTATCCCTTCTGCGCGGTGAATATCTAGCAGTCCCCAACTACGTTCAACCTTCTACCTCGGTAACCAATAAGGATCTGCTGCTTAAAGACAATTCTACGTATTCTACCCTACTCCTGTACAAGTGTCCAGAACTTTCCCAGACAGGTTCTACCACCTACCCTAGTTAGCCAATCAACAACAGCGTCTTAAAGAAAATTCCACCCTACTCCTATACAAGGGCTACCACTTTCTAATTACATTCTGCCTTCTACCCCCCCTGCAAACCAATGAGGAACATGAACTCGAAGAAAGAAGATTTTGTAGGGATTTAGGAAGTGGTGGAAGAGCTTGGATATATAAAGGGCTAGAATAAAAGCAACTGAGTTAACATGAAACGTACCATCTAATTTATATAGAGCTCAGAGTCATCAATGCACCTCAAATTCATTACCCCCTCCACCATAACCTTTTAAGAATAGCAACAGTAGTTTCATCTAGAGAAATCTATCCTCTTCGTCAACCAATGAGAAGCAGCAACTTAAAAACAATTCTACGTATTGTAACCTTTTAAGAATAGCAACAGTAGTTTCATCTAGAGAAATCTATCCTCTTCGTCAACCAATGAGAAGCAGCAACTTAAAAACAATTCTACGTATTGTAACCTACTCCTGTACAAGTGCCTAGCATTTTTCCAGACAGGTTCTACCATCCACCCTCGTTAGCCAATCAACAACAGCATCTTAAAGAAAATTCTACCCTACTCCTATACAAGGGTCTACCACTACATTTTTCCAGACAGGTTCTACCATCCACCCTCGTTAGCCAATCAACAACAGCATCTTAAAGAAAATTCTACCCTACTCCTATACAAGGGTCTACCACTTCCTAATTACGTTCTACCTCCTACGCCCTGCAAACCAATGAGGAACACCAACTTAGACCCTCGTTAGCCAATCAACAACAGCATCTTAAAGAAAATTCTACCCTACTCCTATACAAGGGTCTACCACTTCCTAATTACGTTCTACCTCCTACGCACTGCAAACCAATGAGGAACACCAACTTAGAAAATTCTAGGAATTCTATCCCTTCTGCGCGGTGAATATCTAGCAGTCCCCAACTACGTTCAACCTTCTACCTCGAACCAATGAGGAACACCAACTTAGAAAATTCTAGGAATTCTATCCCTTCTGCGCGGTGAATATCTAGCAGTCCCCAACTACGTTCAACCTTCTACCTCGGTAACCAATAAGGATCTGCTGCTTAAAGACAATTCTACGTATTCTACCCTACTCCTGTACAAGTGTCCAGAACTTTCCCAGACAGGTTCTACCACCTACCCTAGTTAGCCAATCAACAACAGCGTCTTAAAGAAAATTCCACCCATACCCTACTCCTGTACAAGTGTCCAGAACTTTCCCAGACAGGTTCTACCACCTACCCTAGTTAGCCAATCAACAACAGCGTCTTAAAGAAAATTCCACCCTACTCCTATACAAGGACAAGTGTCCAGAACTTTCCCAGACAGGTTCTACCACCTACCCTAGTTAGCCAATCAACAACAGCGTCTTAAAGAAAATTCCACCCTACTCCTATACAAGGGCTACCACTTTCTAATTACATTCTGCCTTCTACCCCCCCCTGCAAACCAATGAGGAACATGAACTCGAAGAAAGAAGATTTTGTAGGGATTTAGGAAGTGGTGGAAGAGCTTGGATATATAAAGGGCTAGATTTTAGCGAGTTGTCATTCGAAAATCTTTTCCTACAAAGCAAGAAGATTTTGTAGGGATTTAGGAAGTGGTGGAAGAGCTTGGATATATAAAGGGCTAGATTTTAGCGAGTTGTCATTCGAAAATCTTTTCCTACAAAGCAAAAACTATTTTGGAGGCGACAAAGCTATCACAGCCATCTTGAAGCGACAAAGAGCTAGATTTTAGCGAGTTGTCATTCGAAAATCTTTTCCTACAAAGCAAAAACTATTTTGGAGGCGACAAAGCTATCACAGCCATCTTGAAGCGACAAAGATTCAAATCTCAAGCATTTTTGAAGTATACAGTGTGTGTGTGTGTGTGTGTGTGTGAGGAGGCGACAAAGCTATCACAGCCATCTTGAAGCGACAAAGATTCAAATCTCAAGCATTTTTGAAGTATACAGTGTGTGTGTGTGTGTGTGTGTGTGTGTGTGTGTGTGTGTGTGTGTGTGTGTGTGTGTATGGATCCTCTTCTCGCTGAGTTGAAGAAAATACAGAAGTAAATAAACTACATCTCAAGATAGTGAAGAAAACGTTTTTTCCATCTTCAAAAAATAACAACGATAACAGCAACAGCAACAACAACAGCAACAATGGATCTTTCAAAGTTAAACAAAATCAGTGAGCAGGATGGATACCTACCCACAAAAAAGATGATTGAACTCAGTCAAGGAGGTGTCTATGATATCACCAAACTTCAACTCATAGATACCCGTTT